>JAINUG010000171.1:1597500-1752500 GCA_029706075.1 Aldrovandia affinis | reverse complement strand
AAGATCTGACTCTTTAAATAAATAGGACTCTCTGAAATCATAGGGTACCCGAACACCCCTACAAGTCACTTTGTGACCAATGTCCAGGAGATCCAGTTCAGGTCCAACTCAATTCTGAATGCACCTAAACTACAGCCACAGGGTTATAAAACATTAATGTGAACGGTAGACCTGGGTCAAGTACGTGTTTGAATATTACTTTAACCCTTTAGACAGCAGTAAAACATCTGCAGATTCCTAACTATCTATTTGCACCAAAATCCTTCTTTCATATGAATCTCCATGTGTGGCAAGTGGCAGCTCATCTCATTCTATAGTTTTGGGGGAAATTCAATCGCAATTCATTGCCAGTAAAGAGGATATTACCACAGGGATTTATGGAGTGGAAACAATGAGAATACAGCTAATCCATATCCAGCACCAAACATTAGAGAGCCTTTATTTTTCTTTTGTATGAGACTAAACATGTCACTCTTTTAGATTTCAGAAGGATCACTCTCTCCCCAGCCAGTTTTTGCTCTCCACTCACCCTGTTCCCTCTCTCTATCACTTTTTTCTCTTCCCCCACCTCCCCCACGTTGCTCAGCTCCCAACCCTATTTTCCCTGTTTTTTTGCGGCTCCCTCTCCCCCGCTTTGCCTCTCAGTCTCACCCCCCGGCCTCCCCGACACCATCCCCCTCACTCTCTCCCTCTTATCCTCCTATCTGTTCCTATCTCTTTCTGCGAGCCTCAGTCTCACCTTTGGTCTCTCTCTTGGTCTCTCTCTGGGTGGTTGCAGTTTTTATGTATTTATAGATTCCGGCTCCACTTCCTGGGTCTTCACCTGTCCCCGTTATCTCCTTTTTCGGGTGACTGTTGGAACAGATGCAGGAGGCAACACATTCCATGTATCATCTCCTTGAAAGAGAGCAGTAAATCCAGACAGCCTGCTCTGAGAGAGAGAAGCAGGCCCCAACACAGCTGCCAGTTCCCTCCCACTCTTACCCCTATCACCAGTATGGACTCACTGTATGCACCAATTTAACATACATAGGTTTTTAAAATTCTTCTCTTTTTTATACCTAAAATCTTTGACCTAAAAATCTATGATTGACCAACTATTCACTCAAGGCCACGGTACTAATGGCGCACACCGAGTTTAAAACCAACGACCTTAGAGTCACAAGGTCAGAGACCTCCAAACTTTACTTCTACCCCAAGCAGCTATCAAGCCATGGGGTTGGAAATCACTGACGTGTTTGGGATAAATCTGAATGTATTGTAACCGTGTAGTGCCAGCAGCTGGCAGGTGGAGATTTGCGATTCCTATTGTGGGACTATAACATTTCCAGAACCCTGTAACAGTGTCATCCACAGCTTAAGTGTGCAGTCGTTTCCAGAAGTGTGTCTGAGGTAGCAATTCGCCATCTGTGCGCTAAAGAAATGGCCATTCCCGGCAAACAAAACCCTCTCGTAAAATGCTTGTTTTTGCATTGCAGGAATGCCATTATGCTTCTGCAGTTTTAGAGCGATGGAAGTGACGCATTGCCCAGCATTGCCATCATGCCAATTGCCTGACTGAGTATTTTCAGAAGGGATGTGGAGTCAGTCCATGTTGAAATTGAATTATAAATGCTGATAAAAAAAAGCCACAAAAACACTTAAAACCAGCCTTTAAGCATTTAAAACCTCTATTTAATATGTCAATTAGCTAAGATTATTGCTACTAGTAGTCCCTTTTATAGCAGTTAAATTAGTGACAGAAAAGAAACTTGAGTCCTGTAATTCATTTATGCTCTCCTGTTAAATTACCACCAAAACCCCTGGCAGAAACATAAATAAATGACTATAAAGGCCTATACAGTATAGACTGTGACGTAAAGGTTGTTTCGTCTTTTGGCATTTTTTACTTTAAAGAACTGTCTTTTTGGGGGTCCGGTGAGTCTCAGTCGGCAAAGGAACTCACCGCGAGCTAGAGCTGAGTCCTATATTACCTATTCATGGCAAGTTCAAGTGTAGGCTCTATCATTAGCCAACTATGACCAGGAGTGTCCACAAATGGCTTTGTGCCACTGGGGTGGGCTGAAGTAGACCAGGGTCCCTCAGGTCACGGTCGCATAATCCTAGCTACTCAGCAGACCCCTACGGGTTACCAGGGTTACGGGCCGTAAACAGAGAGACATGCACCTGTCCTCCACTGAGCCCTTGCTCTGCTCTGTAGCACTATGTGGCTTGGGGTGTGGAAAGTAGTACACAGTACAGTAGTAGTGCAGTATAAGCCTGTGTTTATGCTTGGTGCATAGACTCAATTTGCAATATTCCTCTTTTTGTAAACAGCTTTGAGTGTGAATGTACTGCCCACTGTTTGAGTGCCCAAGGTCCTGTGGTCTCACATGGCAAGATGTCTATACAAATAGTTTTATAATGTACGTTACACTGCAAGAATTCAAATGATTTTTGAATGTGTCTTTTTTGGGTTATGCAACATTTTATGTACTAATTCGTGGTCAAGCCTGGCCAATTCGGACAATTCATACTGGCCCTGTACGAATTCACAACATTATGTCCCAGTTATTCAACCACTTCAAAACACTTCAACTTAAAAACATTTCTGGTATTTTAGTCAATGTCTACCTTCTCTTGAATAGCTTAATTCAAATAAATCAATTTCAAATGCTTGAGGTGTAGCCTACATTGTTTTCACATACCAACTATTACATTGCAGCAAGTGCGTGCAAAAAATGGCCGCACGCTTCTGACAGTGATTGGGCACTGGCCCTAAGCCTGTGTACTGCACGCAATATACTCAACACGGATATGTCAACAATTATTGTCGTGTTAGATTAAATGTCTTGCACAATATTGTATGTGGGACTTTTATTATTGCCCTCGTATGCTTGCTGTTGGACTCATCAAACTATTTCAAACTAACCAGGAGACAAGGTAACCCATGAACTCGGATACCTTTTGCTATCTTTGTAGCACAGTGATGCTGTGGTGTACTGAACGAGACTCATTACTTGGAGGTCGTGAAATTAACCTCGTATCCTAGCCGAAGCCATTGCTTGTTTGTTTTTTTAGGGATCCGAAAGTGAATATCTAAACTCTTATATTGTACTGTCCTGCCCTCTATTGGTCAGGTGTAGGTAGTTCCTGTTTTCATAAGGAGGCACCTCACTGGCTTGATAATCTCGCTGAAATAAATGGCAAATAATGATAAAACGCCACAATGTTCAACTTTTTGTGCTGAATCGTTGCTAGCTGCGACTAAGGATTAGAAGAGAATTGAGCATGTAATTCAAAGTGTTAGCTAAGAATTTTACAAGACAGTTTGGCATTTTGCATTAAGAATTTCGCATTGTGTATGTAAACCCAGCATCTTGTGTCTTAAGGTAAGAATTTTGCACGTCAGTTTGGCTCTTTGCGTTGAGAGTTTTGCTCATTGGAACTCTGTGGTGAAAAATGTGTCAAAGCAATTTAAAAAACTTAAATTTCAGCAATGAACGTATCCAATGCTATGATAAACCTTTGCATGATGTACTACCTCATTTGATACAGTTTTTATCCCAAATTAGGAGTATAGCATTTATCATTAAGAGTTTAGCGCATTGACACTCCGTTGTGAAAAATATCTCAAAGCAATTGTAAAAAGCTGTAATAGGACATCCCCCAATTAACATACATATTTCTGAATAAAATAAAAAGCGTGTATGAACAAGACAGTTTGTCACTTTGTATACTAAAATGAAAGTCTTGTAATGAATTCTCTGTTTGTGTGAAGTTATAAATGTTTAATGTTTAATTTAAAAGTTTTAATTTAAATGACAATAGTCAACCCTTACACATGTAAAGTAGTTCAAGACCACAATATATACCAATATGTGCTGTAAATACAGCAGTATTTTCACAGTAAGAGCGAATTTATGCCTCCACTGACATGAGAACTGCTGCAGAAAGGCTTTATGTGTATTAGCTCTACACGAAGGCATGATGGACACTGTAGCTTCCATATGCCGTTTGCATTTGCTATCTCTCTGTATATTGCTTTGTGTGTTACTGTATTATCTCGTAGGTTGCACTGAAAAATCAAGCCACTAGATGGCATTAAGAGAGTACAAGTAAGTAGACTACTGTATACGTAATGAAGTCATGGCTCACTTTGGTTAAACTGTGTGTGAGGCCTTGTTACGTTAACCTTTGGATAATAAATAGGGAAATGTGCCCTTGAACAGGTTTTGATGAGTGTTGACTGTCTAAATACTGACCCACACTTTGATAGAGGTTTCATGCCCAGCAGTGGCAATGAAACCAAACCTGCTAGGAACTACACGCCATCACACAAAGGCAGATTTAAGCTAGTGGAATTGCGTGTCAATTCCCTGTTTACATTTCATGCTGGGTCAATAAGGCAAATGATACCTGGTCCTTGGCTCAATGGATACGTAACATGCAGAAATAATATACAGCAAGTTGTTAACACCTGGACAGGCCTAGTAAAGCCAGTGAGGCCTAGCCTGGCCTTTGTGATGTCTGCACATGTTATGCATTTATGCAGTAAATGCATTTTATTTTTTTTATTTAAAAAAATTTTGTTTCTGATTTTATCCCATTTTCTCCCAATTTGGTAGCCAATTAGACCCGCTATTTTTACGTCAATCCCCCCCTAGTAATGTGAGTTCGCTGCCGTAGTCCTGCGACCGGTAGTGACGAGAGCGAAGTGACGCCTCTTCTGAGAGTCCAAACTTAGTCAGGTTTTAATTTTCAATACTCCTTGAAATGTCAAGCATGGCGAAATCCTAGGACAAGTCTTTCAGTTCAGCAGAAAACTATGTGATACCTACTGTAGTTTTACTGTATATCATAAGAAAAATACCAATAAGCCAGGGAAGGGAAGCTTGGAACCTTTACAAAAGTTGTATGACTCATTATTTAGGGTTTACTCATGGGGTGAAATGAGAAAAGCAAGAATTTTGTGGAAGCAAGGTGGAGGAGAGGGCAATGCCAGAAAAAAACTGGACAATACATTTTCCAAATATAACAAGTGATAGAGGTTTCAGTGGTCATACATGAGCGCAATGTTGGTATTGAGAAAATAAATATTATTCCTGCAAATACCGACGTTATGTATACCAGAAAATACCAGCTGTCTATTATGTTAGGATACATTTAAATTAGGAAAGAATGAATAAATACACATACAAATGTATGAGGTCTTGTGAGATTGCCAGGTCTGAGCAGAATATTGTTAATAGATGATTAATGATTAATGATGAACTATTTACACTTCTGTTGGGAACACATTAAGCAAGGACAAATGAAAAAATACTATTTGTTAGTTGGTTTATACACAGAAAAGGTGTCCTTTGTAAAAAATAAAAGGAAGTGAAAAGAAGTTCCTACATTATTTAACAAGAGCTGTTCAAATAAAGTGTCGTGAACATGAGAAATACATTGTGGTGGGTATGAGTTTGATGTGGACTTTCTGCAGACGTTTGATTTGATTTCCTATATTCCTATATTCCTACACCCCGAGGAAGGTGCAGAGCCAAAATGACCGTGTGATTCTCTTTTGTTGAATTAATCAACAAAATCTACATTGAGAGAGTGCTGGCCCTTTTCTATTATTTAATTGCATTTCAATGTTGGGCAACAGCATCGTACAGATATTGAACGTTCACTAAATAAGAATGTTCCACAATCATAGAGGTGTTTCCTATATTCTGCAAAATGACTGTTTTGATCAACTGTAGTTCTATTTTTTGTTTTATAATTGTACATACTTGCCCATATTTGTCCAGGATATCTGACTGACTCAGAAATGGCCAATGGTTATACACAATCCTTACAAGGCACAATATAGTGGGTGACTGACCCAGTCACTCTACGGAGTGCATAGAATGTGTCAAAGAAAGGAAGAACAGGAACAGGAAATTAACTTTATAATACTGATCAGCCCAAAGATGACGGTGCTGTTCTTGGCAGTCAAGCTAAAGTGAAGTGAAAAATATTCATCTTTCTAAGAATTCTGGCATGTGCAATTTGATTTGTTGAGCAAATCCAGGTTGAGGGCAGGGTCACATTGGTTGGGCAACATTGTGTCCAGTTGCCAATGTTGTTGCCATTGCTGTCAAATAGTAACGATGCTACTGTAAGGGCCATTAAGACATCCCATTTACTCTGAATAAATACTACAGTCTGTATTTTAGTACCAAATGTGACTGGAACTCATATATTAGTGATGAGCACAAGAGTGCACTTCTGATATTAAGTGGCTCTGAAAAAAGGCTTAACTTGCCGTATAGGCTTAACTTGGGGGGGGGGGGATATTGTCCATCCATCCATCCATCCATTATCTAAGCCGCTTATTCCTGGTCAGGGTCGCGGGGGGCTGGAGCCTATCCCAGCATGCGTTCGGGCGAGAGGCAGGAATACACCCTGGACAGGTCGCCAATCCATTGCAGGGCACACACACATTCACTCACACACTCATACCTACGGGCAATTTAGACTCTCCAATTAGCCTAACGTGCATGTCTTTGGACTGTGGGAGGAAACCGGAGTACCCGGAGGAAACCCACGCGGACACGGGGAGAACATGCAAACTCCGCACAGAAAGGCCCCCGGCCTGGATTCGAACCCGAGACCTTCTTGCTGTGAGGCGACAGCGCTATCCACTGCACCACCGTGCCGCTAGGGGATATTGTCCCCCCCCAGTATTCAAATCAGTCATATCTGGTGTCCCCCAATAATGTGTAGATATACAGTGGGTTCGGAAAGTATTCAGACCCCCTTAAATTTTTCACTCTTTGTCATATTGCAGCCATTTGCTAAAATCAATTAATTTCATTTTTTTCCTCGTTCATGCACACACAGCACCCAATATTGTCAGAAAAACACAGACATGTAGAAATTTTTGCAGATTTATTACAAAATAAACACTGAAATATCACATGGCCATAAGTATTCAGACCCTTTGCTGTGACACTTGTATATTTAACTCAGGTGCTGTCCAATTCTTCTGATCATCCTTGAGATGGGCCTACACCTTCATTGGAGTCCAGCTATGCTTAATTATATTGATTGGACTTGATTTGGAACGGCACACACCTGTCTATGTAAGGTCCCACAGTTGACAGTGCATGTCAGAGTAAAAACCAAGCCATGAAGTCCTAGGAACTCTCCATAGACCTCCGAGATAGAATTGTGTTGAGGCATAGATCTGGGGAAGGGTATAAAAACATTGCTAAAGCATTGAAAGCACCCAGGAGAACAGTGGGCTCCATCATTGTGAAATGGAATAAGTTTGAAACCACCACAACTCTTCTTAGAGCTGGCCGTCTGGCCAAACTAAGTAACCGGGCAAGAAGGGACATGGTCAGGGAGGTGACCAAGAACCCAATGGCCACTCTAAGAAAGCTTCAGAGTTCCTCTGCAGCAATGGGAGAACCTGGTAGAAGGACAAACATCTCTGCAGCACTCCCATCAATCAGACCTTTATGGTAGTGGCTAGACGGAAGCTACTTCTGAGTGAAAGGCATATGACAGCCCACCTGGAGTTTGCCAAATGGTACTTAAAGGACTCTAAGAGCATCAGGAAAAAGATTATCCGGTCTGATGAGACACAAATTGAAATTTTTGGCCTGAATGCCAAGTGCTAGCATGTTCCACAATCATAGAGGTGTTTCCTATATTCTGCAAAATGACTGTTTTGATCAACTGTAGTTCTATTTTTTGTTTTATAATTGTACATACTTGCCCATATTTGTCCAGGATATCTGACTGACTCAGAAATGGCCAATGGTTATACACAATCCTTACAAGGCACAATATAGTGGGTGACTGACCCAGTCACTCTACGGAGTGCATAGAATGTGTCAAAGGAAAGAAGAACAGGAACAGGAAATTAACTTTATAATACTGATCAGCCCAAAGATGACGGTGCTGTTCTTGGCAGTCAAGCTAAAGTGAAGTGAAAAATATTCATCTTTCTAAGAATTCTGGCATGTGCAATTTGATTTGTTGAGCAAATCCAGGTTGAGGGCAGGGTCACATTGGTTGGGCAACATTGTGTCCAGTTGCCAATGTTGTTGCCATTGCTGTCAAATAGTAACGATGCTACTGTAAGGGCCATTAAGACATCCCATTTACTCTGAATAAATACTACAGTCTGTATTTTAGTACCAAATGTGACTGGAACTCATATATTAGTGATGAGCACAAGAGTGCACTTCTGATATTAAGTGGCTCTGAAAAAAGGCTTAACTTGCCGTATAGGCTTAACTTGGGGGGATATTGTCCCCCCCCAGTATTCAAATCAGTCATATCTGGTGTCCCCCAATAATGTGTAGATATAAAACATTCCCTTTCATTACACCCCCCCAATATTTAACATGTGGTTACGCCTTTGCTGTGTGGTATCAGAAACTTACAGTGCATTTTTGTTGTCATTGCTCAATTCTGTCTTTCAGCACTCAATGTGGCTCAGTGTCTTTCCGGACGTTTGGCAGTGCTTTCTGTAGGGATGCAGAAGTCCCCAATGCGCCATAATACAGGGTCATAGACAGATGTTCCTAAGGGCAGTCATTTTAATCAATGAAAGCAGTGTGAGCCTCTGTGCTGTTTTAATGAGAGCTACTGCTGGTTATCAGGTTACAAGAACGTCTCTGCTGATCTACAGTTATCTGTATCTGTAATCTTCACCTATAATCAGTGACAGCAATATTTACAATGATACGTTATAAACATAATGGATGTACAGTATGTGTATTTAAACAATATATAGCTGAGAAATCAAGCGGAATGGAGAAATGAGCTCATTCTTAAAATATCAAAACTTCACCCTTCAGTATCCAGCTTAAGCATTGGCCCTTGGCGCACTCCACATTCACTTAGAAATGAAAGACAGACAGACATACAGGTAACTGTCAAAATAAAGGAAACACCAAGAAAAAAAAGTGTCGTAATAGGATGTTGGGCCACTACAAGCCGCCAGGACAGATTCGATGCACCTTGACATAGATTATACAAGTGTCTGGAAGGGGATGCAAGAGAGATACAACACCTTTCTTACAAGAGACATTTCATAATTTGGTGTTTTCTTGATGGTGGTGAAAATGCTGTCTCAGACAGTGCTCCTGAATCTCCCATAAGTGTTCAATTGGGTTAAGACCTGGTTACTGAGACGGCTATGGCATATGGTTTAAATTGTAGGGCTGACCCTATTTAGTCGACTGGTCGATTGTTTGGTCAATGGGCTGTTGGTCGACCGAGATTAGTTTTGGTCGAGCAGTCGCGCAAAATAAAATTAAAATTAAAAATTAAAATAAATTCTCCACGCACCATGAGACACCTAGATTCGCGCCACAGTTTGGCACGCTTGTCGGTAGAATAATCCATTCTGGACGCTGCGGGTATGGCAGCGACAGTCCTTCACTCTTAGCATAGCTAGGCCTATAGTCATACATACATACTGTGGCAGCCGGGAGGGAGTAGTGAGGGGAAAGGTTATAGAGGGCAGGTATGTGGCAGCACGCTGGCTCCACCCCATACCCATATTAGGGCTTCCTGCTCAACGAGCTGCACCGGGGGAGAATCTCAGCCAGCGAGAGTACCGCAAGGGAAATCAAAGAGAGTGAGTAGAGAAAGAAGAAAGGAATACAGTGCTGTGTGAATTAAGGGTTTGATCATTTGTTTGGATAGGAGAACCCCCTTTGTGAAACGAACTTGGAACGTCTGACTACCCGACTGGAAAACCCGCCCTGGACCGTGTGAGAATCTGCGCCTGTGTACCGACCCCAGCTATCAGCCCCGACGATTCTCACGGATTAAGGATTTTCCAGAAAACACCAAGTGACTCTCTCTCCCCTTTTCCCTTTCCCTGGAAATATAATAAAAATACCAGTGATTATTTCATTCCTTTGGTTGTGAATCTCGTTAATTATCTGGCTTGGTTTCGTGACAATTGGTCTCGCGGCAATTTTGAGGGCCTCATCGCGCAGCTCATAGCGACCAACCAAGCGCAACAGGTGAGGCATGAACAACAAATGGAGGGGCAGCGGGTGAGGCATGACCAGCTAATGGCTGAACAGCAGCAGCACACAGCCGTCATGCGTGCCGAACTCCAACAACTCATTACCGCCCAGGAAGCACAAGCGGCAGCCAACCTGGTGCGACGGGCTGACCCCGGTAGATATTTGGTGAAGCAAACCGAAGCTGATGACGTGGAAACCTACCTTCTCACCTTTGAGTGCACCGCGCAGCGGGAGAAATGGCCGGTGGGCCAGTGGGTCAGCTTGATTGCGCCGTTCCTATCCGGTGTGGCCCAGAACACCTACCAGGATTTTACCTGCGGCTAGACGACCACATATAACAAACTGAGGGAGGAAATCCTGAAAAGGTGTGGCTACACCTTGATCACCAGGGCCCAGAGGTTCCAGGACTGGCTCTATGACCCCGCCACATCCCCCAGGGCTCAGATGCATGACCTCATTCAGCTGACGAAGGGCTGGCTGATCTCGGAGCCGAAGACGCTGGGACCCCTCGAGCGGGTGGTCATCGACAAGTTCATGCGCTCCCTCCCCTTCGACGCCAAGAAGCTGGCATGCCAGGCCAATGACCAGAGTGCGGACCAGCTCGTGGAGCTGGTAGAGGGACATCAAGCGGCCCAAGTAGTGCTCCACAGCAGACGCCCGACGAAGGTAGAAACCTATACGCGTCCAAAAGAACGTCCCGGGACCGAGGACCCCACCCCGGCCAGAGAAACCCTGAAGCTCACTGGCGGCTTGCCGAGAAGACGCCCGGTTGTGATGCCGGACCGGCGGCAGTGTTACATACGTATGTGGTGAGACAGGGCACATATCGTGGAACTGCCCCCGGTGTGAAGATGTCCCGATGCCCACGGCCTCGGCCAGTGAGGTGGCCACAGGACGACCAAACAAGCCCATAATCTACATTTCCCATACACGCGGGGAAATTTCAAAGAGACACTCGAACGTTCTAATTTTACATTGGAAACATGCGATCAAAATCTAAAGTTATACTACATCGAATTATAACATCACATACATTATAACATATACAGTATTTATTGACATTTACCTTGCCCTCTAAGGGGTTGAGCGGACCTAAACCATGGCAATGAACCCCACACCATAACAGAGCCGCCAGGAAGAGTTTCCTTTATTTTGGCAGTTACCTGTACAAATATATGTATTTTTTCACAGAGCTGCACCTGTTCCAACTGAAATCCACTGTCCTATAAACATTGAAACCACAAAATTGTTAAACATGTGATATGCCTATTACTCATGAGGGAAGCCATGGTTTGTGCTACCTCCAGGAGTGATTCACCCTCAGCGTGGGCCTATAAATGAGCTAGGTCTGCTCTGTGAAGGCACTTTCAAACCAAGGAGCATCCACTGAACCACAGGAACCACCACATATACAAACACACCAAAGCAACGTGCCGGTCTCTTCGCTAGCCTATCTTCCATCAGTCAGAGACAGCCATCATGAACTTGAAGCTTACAGTCATGGCTCTCCTTTTCTGCTCAGCCTTCCCGGTCTTCTCTCAAGGTAGGCCTGTTTCTGTCCTGCAGTTAATTACATACTGTAATACAAGATAATTGGTAAGGAGCGACGCTATGGGTGATGAAACTATGTTGGTAGAGCCTTTACAAATGTGAATGTATAAATTTGATGCTATTCTATTACTAAGTTAATTCAGATATTAGAAATGAACAGCATAGTAATGCTAAACAGTCATTCAAACATGCTTGTAATTTGAAAGAGAACATATAATTTCTACTCAAAGAATTTTAGCTGCCTGGTGGAAATGTAGAGGTAGTGGTTAATTGTGTACAAAGATCTATACATTATAGATGTATAGATTATAGATTATACAGTATATACTGCTCTATGCTATATCACATTATATTATATTATACATACACGTTGTGATCTGAACGTTTATTAAAAGAATGAAGAGCCGAAAGCAGAAAAATAAAAAATAAAATACATTCCATTAACCACTGATGGTAAAACTAGTGCTTTACTCAATGGTACAGTATGGATCTTTAAGAAAGAAGAAGCTTGTCCTGGTGATTTACCTTCTGTTCTTTGACCTCTGACCCTTGACAGGGTACAAGCCGCGCTGTTGGTGCATCGAAACGGAGAGTCGTCCAATTGGCAAATTGATTGATCGGATCAAATCAGTCACAGACTCCGTGGTGAACTGCAAGAACAAAGAAATCATGTGAGTTCCCTATCTTATGTTTACTCTCGTCACCTGAGTCTGATCCCTACACATTAGTAAATACTGCCAAATCGTTCAACACTATATTTAAACATTAACACAGTAAACATCACACAGCTACACTATACAACCAGGATTACTCTGGTGACAACAACCACAGCAATAACAATAATAATAATAATAATAATAATATGAATATCAATAAGAAATCAAATAAGAAATAAATACATCTCTCTCTTTTTCTGTCTTTCTCCCTCTGTTCCTCTCTGTCTCACAATCAGTCTCTCTCCCTGTCAGTGAGTTTGTTCAATCCAATTCAAAACACTTCATTCATTATGACATACGGTAGGAATAGGTACATATTACCAAATCATGAACAACACCGGTCGAGATATAGAACACATCGACCTGGATCTGCCACCACAGAACTGAAGAAATGGCGTAGTCAGGTCTCTAGACACATATCGACAGCTACGCCATTTCTTCAGTTCTGTGGTGGCAGATCCAGGTCGATTGGCTAATTCCATACAGCAGGGGACACTTCTTATTATAGGTTTTTATACTCCTCTGTTTTCATATGCTCCTTTTGTTCTTGCTGCAGTGCAATTCTGAAACAGAGTGCTCGGGAGGTCTGCCTGAACCCAAACGCTCCCTGGGTCATTGGGTATCTGAAGAGACACCGAGTCCCAGTAAGTCACAATCAATAGAACACAGGCCTGCGGAGAGGAACTGGTGGTTGCCCTACCAGAGCTGGTATAGATTGTGATGGCTGCTCATGTGCTGGTGATATATGCTACATGATATGTATGATATATATCTTACCATAACTTTGTTTTACGATTGTGTTCAAATTATATAAATAATGAAAATATTGATTTTGTTTTATTTTTTTAAAACAGGTCTAAGGTGATATTGTGAAGAAGAATCTTTTTGAAGGAGAAAAGCTCACAGGAATCATGAGATGACCGATCACAGCACTACTTGATCATTTAATTGTAATAAATTAATAGATGCTGTTTCCTGTTTGCTGTTTGCTGTTTGCTGTTTGGTTGGAGGTTGTGTTTGCTTGGCCTGTGTATCTGGCATTTTACACTTGCCAAAATTAACGTAGCTATATAACGTTAAACGTTATATAAATATATTCGGCGTTCATCATCAGAAAGGTAAGGGAAAAAATATTTGCTCTTAAGTTAAACGTTTGTCGCCGTTAGGGGACAGAGAGGGAATTTTCCATTTTTTCCCACGTCTAGCTCGGAAAGCTTGTTAAAAAGTTACCGATTTGTACTACACCTAGCAGACGCGAGGTTTTTTGTGGTTTTTCGCCCTCTCAGGAGCAAATCCAAGAGTAGGGAAATATACTATAGCTTTTGTTGGCTTAAATTTAATTGTTGTATTTCAAGCGTAGAGCGTATAGCCGTTTCGGTTGGCTGCTACCAGCGCTAACTACTACACAAACGGGACCGAAAGTTTATTTTTAAATTCGTTTAAGTGTTGTCTTCCATTTAGACATTTCTGCACCTGAGTGTTAGGAACCGAGGTGTATAAAACAATTTTGTATCGACTTGGTGTCTCTGTTTGGGCAGAAACTCGTTCAGTGTAGGGAGAGCAGTAGGTATATTCAGGGGTGAAAATGTGGCCTCCGGCAGTGCAGTGTGAGTGTTGCAGAATGATTACGTTTCTGGAAGAAGGCTTCCATGAGTGTTTCATTTGCGACAGATGTCAGCTTGTGAAGCATCTCGAGGGCAAGATTCTTGATCTCGAAGCCCAACTTGCTGGTCTCGACTGCACTGCAGAATCTGTAGAGTTCCAGGAACTAATTAGTACGCCCATTAGAGAGTTAGCCTGCACGCCAAAGCGGGGTAGGGGGGAGACTCTAGAGCAGGTAGGGAGAGAGAGTTGGGTGAAGGTAGGGCGCCAGCGTAGAAAAGGGCGCGCATATGCAGGGGCGGCATCTCCATAGATATTGGTGTCCAACCGATTCCAGCCCTTGCAGGAAGAGGATCTGGCCCAGCCCTCTGTGAGCGGGAGGACTGTTGAGCCCCAGGGCACCCTGGCGGCCATGCCACCCAGGAAAAGGGAGTTAATTGTAGTGGGGGATTCAATTATTAGAGGTGTAGACAGTATAGTCTGTTCGCGGGAAAAGGAATCTCGCATGGCATGTTGCCTGCCTGGTGCTCAGGTTGGAGATCTCCTGGAACACGTGGACAAGCTCATGGCCAGAGCAGGGGTGGATCCAGTGGTCATGGTCCATGTTGGAACCAATGACATAGGTAAGGGTAGGTTTGAGGTTCTGCAGGACAAATTCATAGAATTAGGAGCAAAGTTAAGGGGCAGAACCTCCACGGTGGTCTTCTCTGAAATTCTGCCAGTACCACGTGCTAGCAAAGGCAAGCAGAATTTTATATGGAGATTTAACACGTGGCTACAAACCTGGTGCAGGAAAGAGGGGTACAGGTTTATGGGGCACTGGGACTCCTTTTGGAACAGGGGTGACCTGTACAAGCGGGACGGGTTACACTTGAACCGGAGGGGTACTGATGCATTGGGCCAGCGTATGCTTAGGGTAGCGGAGGAATATTTAAACTAGGGACTGGGGGGGCAGGGAGGGAAATTAGTACTAGTATTATGGATAGGGAGGTACAGACTGCCCAGATTGAAGATACCAGGGCGGAGTATACACAAAAATTTCGGACTCCAGCTCCTGACCTGATTAGTGTGAGAATTAGTGCTAGACTGCCACTTACTGTCCGAAGAGAAAAATCTGCTCCAGGTTGCAGACCTACTGGGGGTTGTCTAAGCAATTTAGTAGATGTACCTTTAGTTATCAATGTCCAGCCAAAACAAATCTCCTCCCCTGACGTACATGTCCAACAGATAAAATTAGCCCTCCTAAATGTCAGATCACTGAATAATAAAACTTTTTTAGTTAATGATCTGATTATAGAAAATAACTTAGATTGCATCTGTTTAGTTGAAACTTGGCTGAATAATGATACAGCCACAGCAATAATGATTGAGACCTGCCCACCAAATTATAGCTTTCATCAATTGCCCAGAAAAAACAGAAGAGGAGGAGGAGTTGCAGCTATTTTCTCTTCAAAACTTATGTTTAGAATCACTGAACTAGGTGAATTCATGTCAATGGAATACCTTGCCATTGAGCTCAAAACCGAATCAACAATATTAGTTACAATATACCGCCCACCTAAATACTCACCAATATTCATACAGGAGTTCTCTGAGCTGATCTCTCTATGTGTGACCAGATACGATAAAGTAATCCTAAATGGAGATCTGAATATACACTTCAATAAAAAATCAGACTCCAAAACTATAGAACTTATAAATACACTGGACAGCTTTGATCTAACGCAACATATAACTGAACCAACTCACCGGCACGGTAACACATTAGACTTAGTAATAACTACTGGGCTAAACATCAATAATGTCTCAATAACAGAATTACCTCTCTCAGACCATCACTGTATATTCTTTGACACTGAGATAACCTTAACCAGAACAAAAAAGAAGTCATAGTCCAAAAGAGGCTCCTAGATGACAAAGCTGAATCAAAGTACTCTGATCTCATTAGACTATATGAGCCACACAGTCATGACAGCTCTCTAAATGAAATGGTAGAAAATCTCAACGATGCACTGTCATCTGTGTTAAACTATGTTGCCCCGCTGAAAACCAAAAAGAAGTCGACAGCCAGAGCCTCCCCCTGGCTAAATCATGATGTTGTCAGCGAGGCAAAAAGGAAATGTCGTGCAACTGAGAGAAAATGGAGGAAAACAAAAACAGTAATCCATTGTAATATCTACAAAGATGCGTTAACTGCCTATAACAAAACCATCCGCCTAGCAAGGAAGGATTACTTCTCAAAAATTATCACAGATAACGCTGGAAATTCCAGAGTTCTGTTCTCCACTATTGATCAACTGCTCAACACTGCCCCCACCCCTCCACAGTCCTCAACAGTTAAGTGTGAAGAACTTGCACTGTTTTTCAACAACAAAATAACTTCAATCAGAGCCAGTATTACCCCTGATAGAAATAAAGCTGATTCCAGCAAAGTGTGCAATGCAACCATGGGAAGATTCACATGTATCACATTAAGTGAACTTTGTAAAACTGTCTCCGATTGTAACTCCTCCACTTCAGACATTGATCCTGTACCTACAGCATTTTTTAAACGGGTGTTTAATAGTGTCTCAAGCCCTGTCCTGGACATCATAAATACATCCCTTAGAACTGGTATCTTCCATGATACCTTTAAAACAGCAGTTGTGAAACCCTTATTAAAGAAATCCAACTTAGATAGTAATGTTCTGGCAAACTATAGACTGATATCCAACCTTCCATTCATTAGTAAAGTACTTGAAAAGATAGTTTCAGTTCAAATAAATTCCTTTCTCAAAGAAAACAACATACTAGAAGAATATCAGTCAGGCTTCAGAAAATTTCACAGCACTGAAACTGCTCTTACCAAAATAATTAGCGACCTCAGACTAAACTCTGATGAGAACAAGGTGTCTATCCTCGTTCTGTTAGATCTCAGTGCAGCATTCGACACTATTGATCATGATATTCTAATAAATCGTCTCGAAAAGTATGTTGGTTTCTCTGACTGTGTTTTGAACTGGCTCAAAACATACATCAGAGGAAGGAAATTCTATATTAGCTTGGGAGGCTATATGTCTGAGAAATACGACAACTGCTATGGGGTTGCACAAGGGAGCTGCCTAGGTCCATTGCTTTTCTCCTTTACATGCTACCACTGGGTGATATCATCAGGGAACATAATGTAGGCTTCACAGCTATGTGGATGATACACAATTGTATATATCCGCAGAACCAAATGATACGGCAGCTATAAACTCCATTACCAACTGCCTATTAGCAATAAATAAATGGATGAGCAATAACTTCCTGAGATTAAATGAGGATAAAACTGAAATTCTACTTATCGGCCCCAAAACAAAAAGAGAAATGCTAATTAAAAACTTGGGAGGATTAACCCCTGGATCAAATCTGAGGTCACAAGCCTTGGTGTCATCCTAGACTCAGAACTGAATTTCAACTCCCATATAAATAAAGTGACTAAAACATCATTCTTTCACCTCAGAAATATAGCAAAGGTACGACCATTTATAAATCAAAACGATGCTGAGAAGCTAATTCATGCTTTCATATCTAGCCGGTTAGACTACTGTAACTCACTCTTCACTGGTCTTCCCAAGAAAACCATTGAAAGACTCCAGCTCATTCAAAACTCTGCAGCTAGATTATTAACCAAAACTAAAAGGAGAGAACACATTAGTCCTGTCCTAGCTGCTCTACACTGGCTTCCTGTAACCTTTAGAATAGACTTTAAGGTCCTCCTTCTCACTTACAAAGCTCTAAATGGGCAAGGACCTAACTACATAGCTAAATCTCTTACAAATTACACACCAGCTAGAACACTGAGATCATCAGATGCAGGTCTATTAGAGATCACCAGAAACTGTCATAAGAAGGTTGGTGATGCGGCCTTTGTCAACTACGCCCCAAAAATTATGGAACACATTACCCATAAATATCAGGGAAGCCAACACATTAGACATTTTCAAAAGACAACTTAAAACCTATCTTTTTACCAAAGCTTTTGATTAACTCTGACTTGCACTACTAAATTGATCTTGCACTATATATATTTTAATCTTCTCTGATTACGCATTCTGTGTAAAGCACTTTGAACTGCAATTCTTGTATGAAAGGTGCTATATAAATAAAGTCTTACTTACTTACTTACTTACTTACATGAAATGTCTAAAATATAAATATTTAAATGTTCTGGAATGCAGCATTGTTTATTTGTATTCTAATCCTTTTAAAAGATCTTATTTCTTAGGATGGAATTTATTTAAGAGTAGGATGTGTTTATTCAAGAGATTGCTATGACACACCTGGATGAAGATGTTTCATTTATACATTTCCTTTTTTGGAAACATCTGTTATGTTTATTTAATTGTAATACTTTTTTAAACAAATGAATGAATAACAAATCTGTATATCTATTCTAGATATAGAAATATATATAGAAATGTACCTTCTTTATTTAACCACAGAACACAAAAATAATTTTCAATATAAAGCAGTGAGGAACTCATTGCACAGCACATAAGAATATGTGCTGTACGCACTTACTAAGTCAAATTATATGTAGAATCAGGCTTTAAATAAATTGTAGATTTTTTTCACCCATCACGACCCAATATGGCAGTAACATATTGTCAAAATATAATATGAATAAAATGTTATGCTTATGTATGGTGAAGTTATAATAAATTAAAATAGATTATTTTAACAACATATCCATTCCATTTCAGTTCCTAAAAGGACAGATAGAGGGTACATGAAGAAGTGTTGCATCCCATGTAGAATGCTTACACAAAGACATGTTTTAATTAGGTAAGATTTGACTAAACCAAAAAATCAGCATCATTGAAGTAAGAGTTCCATAGCACGCTTCACCTATGTTATGATAATACTTTCCAAAACACACAGCTTTTCAAAATGGCGCTGCATTGTAGGCCTATGTGGTTCATTTTCGACAAAATATATTCACTGTTTAGCAGTCAGCTCAGACGGCTTTTCTCATTCATCAATGTAATTCTCATTCATCAATTATGACTGCTCTGACCTGTTGAGATTTTCATCAATTTAGTGCCACATGACACCATATGACAATAAAAAATTAATAGACAAAAAATTATAATCTCACTACAAATGCACATAGACGTAGGCTAAAGTAGCCTATTTTAAACTAAAATACTAGAATCCCAAATATGCAACCTCAGTTGCAGGGCCATGCACAGACATTTTGGGGGGCATTGGCTCAAGCAAAAAAAAAGGGCACTCACCCCACCAACACGCACTATTCTCACCCCGATGTTGCCACACCATCGCCATCCCTAACCACACACTATGTTCATAACATGGGACCTGCACTGTAAAAATGAAAACTTGAAATTGCTGGCCTTAATGTGATTGTTGAGTAAGCTGAACAAAAAATATGAATTAGCCATGTCAACTATATCAAATTATTTGCTCCAACTGACTGTATTGAGTTTTTCTGTGAAAAGTTGGGCTCATTTCAACATTACTGTTGGCAAAATGCACTTATTTCAGTCAGACTCCAATTGGGGCCTGGCCAACTACTTTTCGCATTCTCATTTCAATGCCTTGGTTACAACGGGGTTTCCAGACATAATTTGCAGGGGTTTTCATCCACCATCTTGCTTTTCCCCGCTTGATATCCCGCCTTGTTTGAAAATATATTGAACTAAACCTAAGGTGAGTATTTACTGTTTATTCATATAAATAGTTTTAGAGAGGCTGTTTTTGCTCTAGATGTTATTCACAAGTATGCTTAATGAGACATTTGCTAATGTTAGGTAGTGAATGAATGAATGAAAGTGTAACTGAGAGCTCACGGAGAGCACCAAGCGCATTTTTGAACCACGTTCTGCTCTAACGTTATCTGAGCGCTGGGCAGCTTCCATGGAGCCCTCGCAACCAAAATGAATGCTGGGCTTGACTTCAATAGCAACCAGCTAGCTATGAATGCTAAGTTACTGTTCTGCTTGTGGTGGAACATATCAACTGACCAGTTGTCAAAATGAAATGTCAACAAATGGGTTATGCTAGCCAGCTAGTGTTCCCAAATAAATGTTAAGCTTGTTCGATATGTTATTTCACTGCTACATGGTCGTGCAGGCTGCAATGAGGTCTGTGTAAACAGGAAAAGACGGGAGAAAGATGGTGACAAGGGTAAGGTTCCCTTAAAAAAACCAAAGCGAGGAGAGGTCAATTATGTCCCCGATCATCCAGAAAACCACGATCATGATACATTAGAAGACGAAAGATGTGCCATGGTGGATGAAATGAAAAAGAGAAGTAAAGACCTGACACTCATCAGACAGAAGATTGACCTCACATTCTCCCTTAGGAGAAAGAAGATTGTGGATGTGCAGCCCATGGTGTTGGAGATCCAGGAGAGATGGCCTGCTCTGTTTTCTGAAGAACAGCTAAGACCATTTTGTGTCATTATTTAAGTTTTCAGATTTCATCATAAACATTTTATCAGATTTTAGTTGTTTATTTTTCTCATTAGTCAAGTTCTTCTAATTCATTAATAATAGTTAATAAATAATGTAATAATTTGCCAAGCTATCACAATGGTGATGTTTTTTTGCACAGGGTCAGAGCCTCATCTAGTGCCCCTGGAGATGGTAGGTAGTTCAGTATCTCAGCCTGGTCTCGAACTGGCAACCTTTCGGTTACTGATCAGACGCACTAAGATGCTGCGGCACCCACTGCCCCCCAGTTAGGTTCTAACGAGATGCCTTTTGCCTTTTTCATGTTCACTAAACTAGACTGAACTGTCTTAAAGGATATTTCACATTTTTGAAGTGGGGTTGTACAAGGTACTTTTATATACTCAGTGTATTACCTGCAGTAGATAGTGGTCCGCATCCCCCCAGTTTGGAGAAGCAGACAGGAGTACCGAGAGGGCCAGCAGCAAAACTTATTTTAGCCACCTAAAAAAAAGGCCCACCTATAACTATCAGTTTAAGTGTATGCTATATTTAGAATAATTTCACCACTTTACATTTCACCAAGAGACAGCCCTTTCCTTTGGCACTACATTTTCTCAACCGTAGAACTTCCGTATTCCTACGCATGCCGTGCACTGGATTACGCCGCAACAACACTTTCTGACCAAATAGCCAAATATGCAAACTCAGTCACTCAACAGTAATATCACCAAAAGTCCCTATTTTAATACCGAAAGGTGTTACTGGTTTTGTGTTCAACAGATTTGTGCAGAGTTCAACCGCGTCACCACCAAGGAGCTATTGGGGACTTTCAGAGCGGCCTTAGACGAGTACTCTCCTCGACTGCTGAAACCGTATCGTGCCAGGAAGGATGCCTTTGGTCAACAGATGTAAAACCTCCTGGACAAGCTTGATGAACAGGTGGACTGATCACTTAAGATTATTTAACATATGTATTATTGGAATTTACACCTCCATGGTCCAGTCTTTATTTTTTGCTCTTGAAGGGGATTACCGCCAAGTGAAAACATAGTGTTCACTACTCTGACCAGTAGTCTATTGGTTTCTTTTGTTTTGTGATTTTCAGACATCTGACATTGCAGTACACAGAAAGAGCACAGCCCTGGAAGGTCTACCGCTGTTTGTTTGTGAGGATTCAGGGACACTTTTCAAGACGTGTCTGGTGAGTACAGTAGGAGGTTTGATTGAGGTTTGATTTTTGGGAAGGAGTTTGCTCTCAGGTGTAGCCCAACATCTTTAGATATTCCATTGCAGGAAATATAGCACAGCCAAACGTAGTCTGCATGTGAGGCATTTAAGGGACATCTGTAATTTGTAGCTACAGAAAATAGCCTGGGTTACACTTGTATTATCGTGTTACTGGACATGTAACTAACTTTTCAGTGTGAGCCATCTTACATGTGCTGTATCTCACTGTATCTTTCTATTAGGATATTTATTTTGTTGAGGTAAAAGGACTGAAAAAAGGATTTTAATAACCATTGGTTTTGGCCTTGGTGCCCCACATTTGGACTGTGATGACCCAATAAATTTGTATTTATCAAAGGCCAAAGTGGCTTTGCCCTAAAAAATGACTAAATTCCAGGTCTGATATTCTCTCAGAATTTGGCACCACTTACATGTTTTCACCAGGAAACCGATCCAGATGATGAGACCAGAGGAGTCAAGATAGGAATCGACGCTGTCCACTATCCAGAATGTTGCTGTTGTGTTGGAAGAGAAAATCGTCCTCACAGATCTCCCAGACCTGCCCACTGCCTTTGCCTGCCTGTTTGGCCTGCTCTTTGCCTTGAACATAGATTACCCCAAAGAACTTAAGTACACTTTTGAAGTGCTTGAGACCATCTTCATGGAACTTTCCACCAACTGCACACAGCGTGTGAGGAGCCTCAAAACCAACCTCCGACTCTAAGTCAGGTAAAGACTCATGTGGTGGAAGGAGTGGAACAGTTGAGCACCTTTACATGTGACTCCTCGAAAGTAGAACTTAGATGCACTGTATATAATGTTCTGAATGATCTGAAGATCATGGCATAACTTAAATGCTGGCATTGGAACCAAATTCCAATGCCTCGCCCAGACAAAACTAAACTGGGCATGCAAGTGTTTTTTTTGGTAGACTCACAAAGCTTCTCTCACACTGAAAAGTACTGTTTTGCAGGAAGAAGCCATTGTCTTGAAGAGCAGAGTACTTTTTAAATTGATAAGGTGTCTTTTTTTCGTGGATACTACTATACATTTTCCTCTTTATAGTTGATATAATTTCAATAACAATTAAATACAAAAATACAATTAAAACCAGCCAAAAAAGGGCACCTTTTGACTCTGAGGGCAAAAGGGCAGGGGCTCAAGCCCCCCTTGGGTCCTATCTGTGCACGTTCCTGCTCAGTTGTACAGCCAACATCCCGGATTATTTGGCATAATTTGGTTGTTAATGCGTTAAATGGCAATGCATGCACAATGATAACGAAGAGCTTTTCTTAAAAAATATGAAATTTCTTGTGCTTAGAGCCTACACTAAAATGTTGGTGAAAAGAACTGTCCTCTCCATTGAGAGAAAGATTAAAGCTAAAGTTAAATTGAGAATGTGAGGTTGTGTTATGACATATGGTGGTTTATTATCGTTCGTTTAATAACTTTCAAGATGTTACAGTAGGCTATGCGTTCGGTAGCCTATTTGAAACTGCTTTGGCCGAATTTTCACATATCCGATATGCCTCCCGTCACAACAGGGTTGAATATTATATCACATATTTTGTAGTTTTACTATTGGCTATATAATATGGATGCGCACATGAAGTGCTTGCAATTTATGCATTTATATGATTGTGTATTTATATGAATACGTGAATTAGTACTATATTTGTGGCCAAAAATGCAAATCTGTATACTTCTTTAAGACCATTTTGTCTTACCAAATGTTATTTTAATTACACATGTTTTAGGCATATTTTAAAATGATTTAAATAATAAAAATCGCCTGCTTTTATAGGACGACGGGTGGTTGGATGATGATTTATAAATATGGTTCTCCTCTGTTAGAATTTTTATAAATCATATATTTCATATTATCGTTTAAGGTAATGTGGAAAGAATATTATGTGCTTATCTGTGGGTTGTATGTTTGTGTGAACAACACTGATCAATGAAATGTAGCTATATTTTAATGTGTGACAATGAATGTTTAACGTTTAGTGTTTCAATCATCATCGTGAGCGAGCGATCAGCTGCGGAAGACCAGGGTGGAAGTGCCTTATAAGGGACTGGAAAGACAAGATTCTGGGGAAGACAAGATTCCGAGAAAGGGGAGTTTCCAAAAAATGGGACATAAAAAGGAAGTCTGGATCAGCGGTGGAGCCAGACGCAGTGAGCGAGCCCTTTGAGAAGCAGGACCGCATACACCACTCTCACTCTCGCCCTACGAATCAGACCTGCAGGCTACCCATCTGACCGGATCCTCTCGCCTGTCCACCAGTGTGTCCTCTCGTTCTCTCGCTGACATCTCCGAGGCCCACCGATGAACTGCAGAGTCGCAGCCGTAGCCCTCATCGTCTCCCTGGCCGTCCTGTCCATCACCACCGAAGGTATCCAACATTTTATAATCTCGAATTTTGTATTATTATATTATGCATATCTCGTAATGAATAATGGTATTTTGGAATATATAGATAAATTAGACAACCGGTATTAACATTTCTATTCTTCTCTCTTTCCTATATTTTCTCCTCCTCCTCCTCTTCTAATCTTCCCCTTCTCTGTAGGTCAAGAGCTGCGTTGTAGATGCATTGAAAGGCGCGCTAACTTCATTCCCCCCAAGCACATCCATGACCTGGAGCGCATCCCTGCAGGTGCACACTGCGAGAGGACAGAAGTCATGTGAGTCACGTGATCTTTCAGTGTTCGTTTGCTTAGAGGAAACCTTTATGCTGCGAATCACACACAGAGTCACAGTAATTCACAGGGTATTCCTCCTGAGAGTTTACTGTTCCCTGAGTGAAAATAGTGATTTGCATGGTTTTGTTATGGAACCCAAATCCTTTTTATGCAGTTAAACATTCATCGTGTGTCAATGGCTCTCTAATAAAGAACAACTGTAAAACTGGCCAATTTACTGTTGCACCAGTTCACTGAGGTATTGAATTAGTGCATTAATGCACTGCCGACACCATTAATCAGAGAGCTTACACAGTTTATAATTTCACATCATAAAAAACAATACAGAAAATATGCATGCTGCTGATGACAAGCACCATAGCAGTTCAACGCAGCTAACTTTGAATCCGCAGCCTTCTAGATACAAGGCTGGCGTCCAAAACGCAATTCTTAACAAAAAATACTCCGAAAACCTTCCCAGGGGTGTGGCCTACTCCATTCATTTGAACTTGACAGGTTTATATGTTTTACTGTTAAACTTATCGTTATTGGTACCATTATTCTCAACATGACTGGTGGTTTGACCATGAACATTGGTTCTCTCACAGTATTACCATGAAGGGAGGAAGACATAAGAACATGGAGGTATGCGTGGATCCAGATGCCAAGTGGGTGAAGGCCTTAATGGAATTCCTTGCAAAAAAAGTAAGTGCCTTCTCAGACACTACGTGTGCATTAATGTGATGTCATGTATAAAGGATATGTGTGTTCGCATTGTGTACCTCTGTTTTTATTTTATTTAGTTACTTAACTACCTAACAGACTGTAATACAGCTGTCGTCATTCATGTGGACTTTCGATTAATTTACTTGAGGCTGTTACTACAGGCGTATAACTACAGGACTGAGATGGTGCTAAGTATTCAGAAGGAGAATGTATTTCATATTTCATTATATGAACAATACTCATATAACACCAGAATTAAATCATAGAATACAAATATGGTTTAAATGTCATCATCGGAAATGATTCACTGATATGAGACACATAATTGTTTCATTAAGTATCAGCTTGTGTACCTGGACACTTTTTGCATTGCCTTATGTTTATTATCCTCTGTTGCAGGTTGGACAACAAAAGTGACCTCCATCTCAAAAGTGACCTCAACATGCCGAATGTTCAGAATGGAAGCTCGTCACTATGCACTAAAGTGGGACTCAATGCTGATGTATTGTTTCGCTATAATGTGAAATTCTAATCAACATGTCTTTTATACTTTTATACTGAATGCAATGATGTCATTTCATGTATAATCCATATTATTATGTTTGTTGTTGTGAGCATTGTAGTGAATGGCCTGTGACTCATACCCAGTCCACTTTTCTCATTGTGATGTGAAAAACTCTGATGGAAGCGAAACTACCTGTAAAAACTAGCCAGCTAGTGTTCCCAAATAAATGTTAAGCTTGTTCGATACGTTATTTCACTGCTACATGGTCGTGCAGGCTGCAATGAGGTCTGTGTAAACAGGAAAAGACGGGAGAAAGATGGTGACAAGGGTAAGGTTCCCTTAAAAAAAACAAAGCGAGGAGAGGTCAATTATGTCCCCGATCATCCAGAAAACCATGATCATGATACATTAGAAGACGAAAGATGTGCCATGGTGGATGAAATGAAAAAGAGAAGTAAAGACCTGACACTCATCAGACAGAAGATGGACCTCACATTCTCCTTTAGGAGAAAGGAGATTGTGGATGTTCAGCCCATGGTGTTGGAGATCCAGGAGAGATGGCCCGCTCTGTTTTCTGAAGAACAGGTAAGACTATTTTGTGTCATTATTTAAGTTTTCAGATTTCATCATAAACATTTTATCAGATTTTAGTTGTTTATTTTTCTCATTAGTCAAGTTCTTCTAATTCATTAATAATAGTTAATAAATAATGTAATAATTTGCCACGCTATCACAATGGTGATGTTTTTTTGCACAGGGTCAGAGCCTCATCTAGTGCCCCTGGAGACGGTAGGTAGTTCAGTATCTCAGCCTGGTCTTGAACTGGCAACCTTTCGGTTACTGATCAGACGCACTAAGATGCTGCGGCACCCACTGCCCCCAGTTTTCTAACGAGATGCCTTTTGCCTTTTCATGTTCACTAAACTAGACTGAACTGTCTTAAAGGATATTTCACATTTTTGAAGTGGGGTTGTACAAGGTACTTTTATATACTCAGTGTATTACCTGCAGTAGATAGTGGTCCGCATCCCCCAGTTTGGAGAAGCAGACAGGAGTACCGAGAGGGCCAAGCAAAACTTATTTTAGCCACCTAAAAAAAGGCCCACCTATAACTATCAGTTTAAGTGTATGCTATATTTAGAATAATTTCACCACTTTACATTTCACCAAGAGACAGCCCTTTCCTTTGGCACTACATTTTCTCAACCGTAGAACTTCCGTATTCCTACGCATGCCGTGCATTGGATTACGCCGCAACAACACTTTCTGACCAAACAGACCAAATATGCCAAATATGCAAACTCAGTCACTCAACAGTAATATCACCAAAAGTCCCTATTTTAATACCGAAATGTGTTACTGGTTTTGTGTTCAACAGATTTGTGCAGAGTTCAACCGCGTCACCACCAAGGAGCTATTGGGGACTTTCAGAGCGGCCTTAGAGGAGTACTCTCCTCGACTGCTGAAACCGTATCGTGCCAGGAAGGATGCCTTTGGTCAACAGATGTAAAACCTCCTGGACAAGCTTGATGAACAGGTGGACTGATCACTTAAGATTATTTAACATATGTATTATTGGAATTTACACCTCCATGGTCCAGTCTTTATTTTTTGCTCTTGAAGGGGATTACCGCCAAGTGAAAACATAGTGTTCACTACTCTGACCAATAGTCTATTGGTTTCTTTTGTTTTGTGATTTTCAGACATCTGACATTGCAGTACACAGAAAGAGCACAGCCCTGGAAGGTCTACCGCTGTTTGTTTGTGAGGATTCAGGGACACTTTTCAAGACGTGTCTGGTGAGTACAGTAGGAGGTTTGATTGAGGTTTGATTTTTGGGAAGGAGTTTGCTCTCAGGTGTAGCCCAACATCTTTAGATATTCCATTGCAGGAAATATAGCACAGCCAAACGTAGTCTGCATGTGAGGCATTTAAGGGACATCTGTAATTTGTAGCTACAGAAAATAGCCTGGGTTACACTTGTATTATCGTGTTACTGGACATGTAACTAACTTTTCAGTGTGAGCCATCTTACATGTGCTGTATCTCACTGTATCTTTCTATTAGGATATTTATTTTGTTGAGGTAAAAGGACTGAAAAAAGGATTTTAATAACCATTGGTTTTGGCCTTGGTGCCCCACATTTGGACTGTGATGACCCAATAAATTTGTATTTATCAAAGGCCAAAGTGGCTTTGCCCTAAAAATGACTAAATTCCAGGTCTGATATTCTCTCAGAATTTGGCACCACTTACATGTTTTCACCAGGAAACCGATCCAGATGATGAGACCAGAGGAGTCAAGATAGGAATCGACCTCGCTGTCCACTATCCAGAATGTTGCTGTTGTGTTGGAAGAGAAAATCGTCCTCACAGATCTCCCAGACCTGCCCACTGCCTTTGCCTGCCTGTTTGGCCTGCTCTTTGCCTTGAACATAGATTACCCCAAAGAACTTAAGTACACTTTTTGAAGTGCTTGAGACCATCTTCATGGAACTTTCCACCAACTGCACACAGCGTGTGAGGAGCCTCAAAACCAACCTCCGACTCTAAGTCAGGTAAAGACTCATGTGGTGGAAGGAGGAAACAGTTGAGCACCTTTACATGTGACTCCTCGAAAGTAGAACTTAGATGCACTGTATATAATGTTCTCTGAATGATCTGAAGATCATGGCATAACTTAAATGCTGGCATTGGAACCAAATTCCAATGCCTCGCCCAGACAAAACTAAACTGGGCATGCAAGTGTTTTTTTGGTAGACTCACAAAGCTTCTCTCACACTGAAAAGTACTGTTTTGCAGGAAGAAGCCATTGTCTTGAAGAGCAGAGTACTTTTAAATTGATAAGGTGTCTTTTTTTTTCGTGGATACTACTATACATTTTCCTCTTTATAGTTGATATAATTTCAATAACAATTAAATACAAAAATACAATTAAAACCAGCCAAAAAGGGCACCTTTTGACTCTGAGGGCAAAAGGGCAGGGGCTCAAAGCCCCCTTGGGTCCTATCTGTGCACGTTCCTGCTCAGTTGTACAGCCAACATCCCGGATTATTTGGCATAATTTGGTTGTTAATGCGTTAAATGGCAATGCATGCACAATGATAACGAAGAGCTTTTCTTAAAAATATGAAATTTCTTGTGCTTAGAGCCTACACTAAAATGTTGGTGAAAAGAACTGTCCTCTCCATTGAGAGAAGATTAAAGCTAAAGTTAAATTGAGAATGTGAGGTTGTGTTATGACATATGGTGGTTTATTATCGTTCGTTTAATAACTTTCAAGATGTTACAGTAGGCTATGCGTTCGGTAGCCTATTTGAAACTGCTTTGGCCGAATTTTCACATATCCGATATGCCTCCCGTCACAACAGGGTTGAATATTATATCACATATTTTGTAGTTTACTATTGGCTATATAATATGGATGCGCACATGAAGTGCTTGCAATTTATGCATTTATATGATTGTGTATTTATATGAATACGTGAATTAGTACTATATTTGTGGCCAAAAATGCAAATCTGTATACTTCTTTAAGACCATTTTGTCTTACCAAATGTTATTTTAATTACACATGTTTTAGGCATATTTTAAAATGATTTAAATAATAAAAATCGCCTGCTTTTATAGGACGGGTGGTTGGATGATGATTTATAAATATGGTTCTCCTCTGTTAGAATTTTTATAAATCATATATTTCATATTATCGTTTAAGGTAATGTGGAAAGAATATTATGTGCTTATCTGTGGGTTGTATGTTTGTGTGAACAACACTGATCAATGAAATGTAGCTATATTTTAATGTGACAATGAATGTTTAACGTTTAGTGTTTCAATCATCATCGTGAGCGAGCGATCAGCTGCGGAAGACCAGGGTGGAAGTGCCTTATAAGGGACTGGAAAGACAAGATTCTGGGGGAAGACAAGATTCCGAGAAAGGGAGTTTCCAAAAATGGGACATAAAAAGGAAGTCTGGATCAGCGGTGGAGCCAGACGCAGTGAGCGAGCCCTTTGAGAAGCAGGACCGCATACACCACTCTCACTCGCCCTACGAATCAGACCTGCAGGCTACCCATCTGACCGGATCCTCTCGCCTGTCCACCAGTGTGTCCTCTCGTTCTCTCGCTGACATCTCCGAGGCCCACCGATGAACTGCAGAGTCGCAGCCGTAGCCCCATCGTCTCCCCTGCCGTCCTGTCCATCACCACCGAAGGTATCCAACATTTTATAATCTCGAATTTTGTATTATTATATTATGCATATCTCGTAATGAATAATGGTATTTTGGAATATATAGATAAATTAGACAACCGGTATTAACATTTCTATTCTTCTCTCTTTCCTATATTTTCTCCTCCTCCTCCTCTTCTAATCTTCCCCTTCTCTGTAGGTCAAGAGCTGCGTTGTAGATGCATTGAAAGGCGCGCTAACTTCATTCCCCCCAAGCACATCCATGACCTGGAGCGCATCCCTGCAGGTGCACACTGCGAGAGGACAGAAGTCATGTGAGTCACGTGATCTTTCAGTGTTCGTTTGCTTAGAGGAAACCTTTATGCTGCGAATCACACACAGAGTCACAGTAATTCACAGGGTATTCCTCCTGAGAGTTTACTGTTCCCTGAGTGAAAATAGTGATTTGCATGGTTTTGTTATGGAACCCAAATCCTTTTTATGCAGTTAAACATTCATCGTGTGTCAATGGCTCTCTAATAAAGAACAACTGTAAAACTGGCCAATTTACTGTTGCACCAGTTCACTGAGGTATTGAATTAGTGCATTAATGCACTGCCGACACCATTAATCAGAGAGCCTTACACAGTTTATAATTTCACATCATAAAAACAATACAGAAAATATGCATGCTGCTTGATGACAAGCACCATAGCAGTTCAACGCAGCTAACTTGAATCCGCAGCCTTCTAGATACAAGGCTGGCGTCCAAAACGCAATTCTTAACAAAAAATACTCCGAAAACCTTCCCAGGGGTGTGGCCTACTCCATTCATTTGAACTTGACAGGTTTATATGTTTTACTGTTAAACTTATCGTTATTGGTACCATTATTCTCAACATGACTGGTGGTTTGACCATGAACATTGGTTCTCTCACAGTATTACCATGAAGGGAGGAAGACATAAGAACATGGAGGTATGCGTGGATCCAGATGCCAAGTGGGTGAAGGCCTTAATGGAATTCCTTGCAAAAAAAGTAAGTGCCTTCTCAGACACTACGTGTGCATTAATGTGATGTCATGTATAAAGGATATGTGTGTTCGCATTGTGTACCTCTGTTTTTATTTTATTTAGTTACTTAACTACCTAACAGACTGTAATACAGCTGTCGTCATTCATGTGGACTTTCGATTAATTTACTTGAGGCTGTTACTACAGGCGTATAACTACAGGACTGAGATGGTGCTAAGTATTCAGAAGGAGAATGTATTTCATATTTCATTATATGAACAATACTCATATAACACCAGAATTAAATCATAGAATACAAATATGGTTTAAATGTCATCATCGGAAATGATTCACTGATATGAGACACATAATTGTTTCATTAAGTATCAGCTTGTGTACCTGGACACTTTTTGCATTGCCTTATGTTTATTATCCTCTGTTGCAGGTCTAGCCAGCTAGTGTTCCCAAATAAATGTTAAGCTTGTTCGATACGTTATTTCACTGCTACATGGTCGTGCAGGCTGCAATGAGGTCTGTGTAAACAGGAAAAGACGGGAGAAAGATGGTGACAAGGGTAAGGTTCCCTTAAAAAAACAAAGCGAGGAGAGGTCAATTATGTCCCCGATCATCCAGAAAACCATGATCATGATACATTAGAAGACGAAAGATGTGTCATGGTGGATGAAATGAAAAAGAGAAGTAAAGACCTGACACTCATCAGGCAGAAGATGGACCTCACATTCTCCCTTAGGAGAAAGAAGATTGTGGATGTGCAGCCCATAGTGTTAGAGATCCAGGAGAGATGGCCTGCTCTGTTTTCTGAAGAACAGCTAAGACCATTTTGTGTCATTATTTAAGTTTTCAGATTTCATCATAAACATTTTATCAGATTTTAGTTGTTTATTTTTCTCATTAGTCAAGTTCTTCTAATTCATTAATAATAGTTAATAAATAATGTAATAATTTGCCAAGCTATCACAATGGTGATGTTTTTTTGCACAGGGTCAGAGCCTCATCTAGTGCCCCTGGAGATGGTAGGTAGTTCAGTATCTCAGCCTGGTCTCGAACTGGCAACCTGGACTGATCAGGCACTAAGATGCTGCGGCACCCACTGCCCCCAGTTAGGTTCTAACGTATGCCTTTTGCCTTTTCATGTTCACTAAACTAGACTGAACTGTCTTAAAGGATATTTCACATTTTTGAAGTGGGGTTGTACAAGGTACTTTTCTATACTCAGTGTATTACCTGCAGTAGATAGTGGTCAGTCCCCCCAGTTTGGAGAAGTGTTATTTTAGCCACCTAAAAAAGGCCCACCTATAACTATCAGTTTAATAATTTTAGAATAATTTCACCACTTTACATTTCACCAAGAGACAGCCCTTTCCTTTGGCACTACATTTTCTCAACCGTAGAACTTCCGTATTCCTACGCATGCCGTGCACTGGATTACGCCGCAACAACACTTTCTGACCAAATAAACAACTGACCACTGCATAATATAGCCAAATATGCAAACTCAGTCACTTTTGTGTTCAACAGTAATATCACCAAAAGTCCCTATTTTAATACCGAAATGTGTTACTGGTTTTGTGTTCAACAGATTTGTGCAGAGTTCAACCGTCACCACCAAGGAGCTATTGGGGACTTTCAGAGTTTGCGGTTCTCTTAGAGGGTTTCCTCTCTCCTCGACTGCTGAAACCATGCACGTGCCAGGAAGGATGCCCGTTTGGTCAACAGATGGAAAACCTCCTGGACAAGCTTGATGAACAGGTGGACTGATCACTTAAGATTATTTAACATATGTATTATTGGAATTTACACCTCCATGGTCCAGTCTTTATTTTTGCTCTTGAAGGGGATTACCGCCAAGTGAAAACATAGTGTTCACTACTCTGACCAATAGTCTATTGGTTTCTTTTGTTTTGTGATTTTCAGACATCTGACATTGCAGTACACAGAAAGAGCACAGCCCTGGAAGGTCTACCGCTGTTTGTTTGTGAGGATTCAGGGACACTTTTCAAGACGTGTCTGGTGAGTACAGTAGGAGGTTTGATTGAGGTTTGATTTTTGGGAAGGAGTTTGCTCTCAGGTGTAGCCCAACATCTTTAGATATTCCATTGCAGGAAATATAGCACAGCCAAATGTAGTCTGCATGTGAGGCATTTAAGGGACATCTGTAATTTGTAGCTACAGAAAATAGCCTGGGTTACACTTGCATTATCGTGTTACTGGACATGTAACTAACTTTTCAGTGTGAGCCATCTTACATGTGCTGTATCTTTCTATTAGGATATTTATTTTGTTGAGGTAAAAGGACTGAAAAAAGAATTTTAATAACCATTGGTTTTGGCCTTGGTGCCCCACATTTGGACCGTGATGACCCAATACATTTGTATTTATCAAAGGCCAAAGTGGCTTTGCCCTAAAAAATTACTAACATCCAGGCCTGATATTCTCTCAAAATTTGGCACCACTTACATGTTTTCACCAGGAAACCGATCCAGATGATGAGACCAGAGGAGTCAAGATAGGAATCGTCACTGTCCTTGAAGATGACGTTGCCCCTACCTCGCTGTCCAGTATCCAGAATGTTGCTGTTGTGTTGGAAGAGAAAATCGTCCTCACAGATCTCCCAGACCTGCCCACTGCCTTTGCCTGCCTGTTTGGCCTGCTCTTTGCCTTGAACATAGATTACCCCAAAGAACTTAAGTACACTTTTGAAGTGCTTGAGACCATCTTCATGGAACTTTCCACCAACTGCACACAGCGTGTGAGGAGCCTCAAAGCCAACCTCCTACTCTAAGTCAGGTAAAGACTGATGTGGTGGAAGGAGTGAAACAGTTGAGCACCTTTGCATGTGACTCCTCGGAAGTAGAATTTAGATGCACTGTATATAATGTTCTCAATGATCTGAAGATGGAGAAAAGCTTTTCATGGCATAACTTCAATGCTGGCGTTGGAACCAAATTCCATGCCTCGGCCAGACAAAGCTAAACTGGGCATCCAAGTGTTTTTTTTTGTAGACTCACAAAGCTTCTCTCACACTGAAATTATGAACGGTCTCTCTACACACTGAAAAGTACTGTTTTGCAGGAAGAAGCCATTGTCTTCGTATCCTGGCCGAAGCCGTTGTTTGTTTTTTTGTTTAGGGATCCGAAAGTGAATATCTAAACTCTTATATTGTACTGTCCTGCCCTCTATTGGTCAGGTGTAGGTAGTTCCTGTTTTCATAAAGAGGCACCTCACCGGCTTGATAATCTCGCTGAAATAAATGGCAAATAATGATAAAACGCCACAATGTTCAACTTTTTGTGCCGAATCGTTGCTAGCTGCGACTAAGGATTAGAAGAGAATTGAGCATGTAATTCAAAGTTTTAGGTAAGAATTTTACAAGACAGTTTGGCATTTTGCATTAAGAGTTTCACATTGTGTATGTAAACCCAGCATTTTGTGTCTTAAGGTAAGAATTTTGCACGTCTGTTTGGCTCTTTGCGTTAAGAGTTTTGCTCATTGGAACTCTGTGGTGAAAAATGTGTCAAAGCAATTTAAAAAACTTAAATTTCAGCAATGAACGTATCCAATGCTATGATAAACCTTTGCATGATGTACTACCTCATTTGATACAGTTTTTATCCCAAATTATGAGTATAGCATTTAGCATTAAGAGTTTAGCGCATTGACACTCCGTTGTGAAAAATATCTCAAAGCAATTGTAAAAAGCTGTAATAGGACATCCCCCAATTAACATACATATTTCTGAATAAAATAAAAAGCGTGTATGAACAAGACAGTTTGTCACTTTGTATACTAAAATGAAAGTCTTGTAATGAATTCTCTGTTTGTGTGAAGTTATAAATGTTTAATGTTTAATTTAAAAGTTTTAATTTAATTTACAATAGTCAACCCTTACACATGTAAAGTAGTTCAAGACCACAATATATACCAATATGTGCTGTAAATACAGCAGTATTTTCACAGTAAGAGCGAATGTATGCCTCCACTGACATGAGAACTGCTGCAGAAAGGCTTTATGTGTATTAGCTCTACACGAAGGCATGATGGACACTGTAGCTTCCATATGCCGTTTGCATTTGCTATCTCTCTGTATATTGCTTTGTGTGTTACTGTATTATCTCGTAGGTTGCACTGAAAAATCAAGCCACTAGATGGCATTAAGAGAGTACAAGTAAGTAGACTACTGTATACGTAATGAAGTCATGGCTCACTTTGGTTAAACTGTGTGTGAGGCCTTGTTACGTTAACCTATGGATAATAAATAGGGAAATGTGCCCTTGAACAGGTTTTGATGAGTGTTGACTGTCTAAATACTGACCCACACTTTGATAGAGGTTTCATGCCCAGCAGTGGCAATGAAACCAAACCTGCTAGGAACTACACGCCATCACACAAAGGCAGATTTAAGCTAGTGGAATTGCGTGTCAATTCCCTGTTTACATTTCATGCTGGGTCAATAAGGCAAATGATACCTGGTCCTTGGCTCAATGGATACGTAACATGCAGAAATAATATACAGCAAGTTGTTAACACCTGGACAGGCCTAGTAAAGCCAGTGAGGCCTAGCCTGGCCTTTGTGATGTCTGCACATTTTATGCATTTATGCAGTAAATGCATTTTTTTAATTTTTTATTTTTATTTGTTTCTGATTTTATCCCATTTTCTCCCAATTTGGTAGCCAATTAGACCCGCTATTTTTACGTCAATCCCCCCCTAGTAATGTGAGTTCGCTGCCGTAGTCCTGCGACCGGTAGTGACGAGAGCGAAGTGACGCCGCAGGCCTTCCGGCCTGTGCCATCAAGCCACTGCAACTAGTCCAGAACGCTGCTGCTCGCCTGGTGTTCAACCAGCCGAAGTTCACCCACGTAACCCCTCTACTCTCCTCTCTGCATTGGCTCCCCATCGCAGCACGCATCAGATTCAAGTCACTGGTGCTTGCTTTTCAAGCGGCCAGAGGTACTGCTCCCCCATACCTCCAGTCACTCATCACGCCCTACACCCCGTCCAGACCCCTCCGCTCCGCCTCCGCTGGCAGACTGACTGCCCCATCCCTCCGGGCGCCTGGCAGCCGCTCCTCGCGGTCTCGCCTCTTCTCTGTCCTGGTCCTCGTTGGTGGAACGACCTCCGCAATCGGTCAGGACTGCGGAATCACTTCAATCTTCCGCAAGAGACTCAAAACCCACCTCTTCAGACTCCACTACCACTGAACACTGTCCATCTAGTCAATCTGTCATCACCACTGTTTACTTGTTCAAAAAAAAAAAAAAAAAAAAAAAAAAACCCACTAACGCCTCTTCCGAGACGTCACTCGCCCAGCCGTCGACCGAACCCCGGTACTTACAGGGCCACTCTTACGCGCAGCGAACGTCATGTCGGCTTCCCTCCCCCCTCCCTGGGGCGGACAGCCAATCGCCGCCCCCTGGTGGCACTCCCGGCCAAAGCCGACACTTGGCGAGACGGGGAATTGAACCCCGCTCTCCGTGGCCAGCGTCGGACGTTGTAACCACTGGACCACGCGGGAGGCCCATTTATTTTTTTATTTAACTATTTTTTTATTGAACTGATATTGGTCTTGGTGATAGTCATGGTCAACAAAATATATAAATTCTTGTATAATTATGGTATTCAAGAGATAATAACACCAATAGTAATAATAATAATAAGAGTAAAAAAATACAAAAAGGGTAAATGCCATCATGTCCAATTAATTGAATTTGCCACAGGTGGACTACAATCACTTTCTAGAGCCATCTCAAGGATGATCAAAGGGAACAGGATGCATCTGAGCTCAATTTGGAGTGTCATAGCAAAGGGCCTGAATACTTATGTAAATTACACATTTCAGTTATTTATTTTGAATAAATTTGCAACAATTTCTAAAAACGTGTTTTTGCTTTGTCATTATGGGGTATTGTGTGTAGATTGATGGCAAAAACAATCTATTCCATCCATTTCAAATGAAGTCTATAACACACCAAAGTGTGGAAAAAGTGAAGGGGCCTGAATCCTTTCCAAAGCCACTGTATGTAATCTGTAACATATGTGAGGTTACTGGTGAAAGTCTCTGAGAGATTCAACGGACATGGAAAGAAGAAAATGGACAGATTGTGCAATGTCCGATTCTCCGCCCTAGTGGAGCAGAGAAACTCTACCACCTGTTCCTGTAGACCTTTCCAAAAAACCCACAGCATCATCTCTCACCTCTCATCTCCCAAACAATGGGGCGAGCCAACAGAACAGGCTCCATCATTTCAGGCAGCACATACGAATCAGATTCTGAACAGCCTAAGTTCTCTCTCTCCCAGCAACAGAGAGCCAGCTTGGAACACCTGGAACCGTGGGAACAAAGTTATCTTTGTAGAGCTTCCAGGCTGAGTCCATGAGACATTCCACCAATCAGAAGGGTATTATGACTGTGGGACTTGAAACTGTCATAATAGAATGCTGGGGTGACTGTAGAAAAAGAAACAGTGAAACCACAAAAAAAGGAGGAAAAAAAGGGAGCTATGTCGCCCTCCTGCGGACAGGACAGGAAGGTACCACTGGAGCCCTGACAACTCTGAAGGTCTCTGTGGCAGGGGGCTTTAGAATAGAGAAACACATAGAAACCGTTTTCTTAATATTTAGCATAAGGTAAGGGCTTTCAAGCCAGAGCGACACCGTGCACAAGCAATCTGCGAATTTAGCTGCAGCCATACTAGGAGTTTTTGCGGATAGAAACAAAACAGTGTCAGCAGCATACACTTGTAATCCAGCCCCTGTGCAACAATCTGCTATGTCATTAATATATAAGCTGAACAGTTAAGGCTCAAGCACTGATCTTTGAGGAATTCCCATTATACTCTCACAACATTCAGATGTAGCATTATTAATGGTGACCAGATGATTTCTATTTCTTTCTTTCTTTAAAATGTGTTTCTGATTTTCCCCCTGTTTTTATCCCAATTTGGTGGCCAGTTGTACATTACATTGCATTACAGGCATTTAGCAGACGCTCTTATCCAGAGCGACTTACACAGTTTCACATTTTTTTACATACAATCCATTTATACAGCTGGATATTTACTGAAGCAATTCAGGTTAAGTACCTTGCTCAAGGGTACAACGGCAGTGCCCCACCTGGGATCGAACCTGCAACCTTTGCGTTACAAGCCCAGTTCCTTAACCATTATGCTAACACTGCCGCCCTTTGTACCCACTATTGACCCAGTTACCCCCCTTCAACAAGCCTGCCACATGGAGCTATGGGACAGGCCACTACTCTGGGACCAGCGGTGGCAGGGACGGTGAACCGCCTTCTTTGAGACAACACAAGCACCGACCGTGATTCCGACAAGCATCCAGAGAAGCTTTCTGTGCATGCAGCGAGTTTATGTCGGTTTACCCCCTCCTCTGAGGCAGACAGCCAATCGTCGCCCCTGAATGGGACTCCCAGCCTTTGATTTAAAAAGCACATAAAACAAAAGTTTTTTGTAGATTATTTTGGAGTGCATCCAAATTCCTTCACTGTCATTTCTTAGAAAATATATACACAATATAATTTTATAGACTGCTGTTAAATAAAACCACTTTAATGCTATAATGACTTTCCTAGCAGTGACATAAGGCACCCTCTAACACTTTATCTTTCAACAAACTGTTTATCCTACTCCTTCGCTGTAAGTTACTCGAAGCATAGCATAGGAAAGCAAAGAATAAAGTTCAAGGCTAAAATCAAACAGGTTTTTAATGAATGCAACCTTTGTTCTCCTGACGTGTCTGCGGTATTTAACAGGCAGCAGAATGGAAAACAGGCACTTTGTGTGCGTGCTCCAGGGAAGTGGAAGAATGGTTTAATACGTTATTTAATCACGCGTCATGAGAATCTAGTCCCACAAATACTATTCTGTATATGATTGCTAAATCAACTCCTTCAAAACGTCATCATGCGCTTCAGCAGGATGTGAAAGTGCCATAAGATCAAATAAACACGTGACGATTTACCGACAGATACGGCGAGCTCAAGTAGGTGCATGTTTGCAGACTGCAGTTTCAAGGAAAGTGTCTTTTACGTGCCAATTCACCCCCAGGGGTGCACAAAGTGCCTGCAGGTTGCCTTTCCACTGCTCCCGTGATTTTCTGTTTACCTCAGGAATGTTCTAGTATGTGATGCAAGGGGAGGAAATAACCTTTTTGGGGTGTTGGGGAGAAATGCCAGTCGTTTTTTCTGTGCTTGAGTGAGGTGTGTGGGTGCACGTGTTTGCATATGTCTGTGCTTGTTCGATATTTTATTGTCCTCTCTTGGAAGTTCATGCTAGAGTACTACGAGTGCAAACTGGCAAGGTAGCTTTAGTGCCTTTTAATTTGACCATCTATTCATGTCCATCCATCCATCCATTGTCATATTCCTGGTCAGGGTCTGCTGGAGCCTATCCCAGCATGCGTTCCGTTACACCCTGGACATTTCCATCACAGGGCACACACACCATTCACTCCTCTACCTGGGCAATTTAGACTTCAATGCCTAACGTGCATGTTTTTGGACTGTGGGAAGAAACCGAGTGCAAAACTGGCACACGGGAGAACATGCAAACTCCACACAGAAAGGCCCCCGGCCTGGATTTGAACCCGAGACCTTTTGCTGTGACCATCTATCCACTGCACCACCGTGCCGCCCATCTATTCATGTATTACATCTAATGTTCTGTAAGTGTTCGGTATAGGTTCTGAATGAGGGTATTTGTCAAATAAATCAATATATAAAATAAACTCATACCCAACGACTCAGCCATACATTTCTCAGGTGGGAGACACCTGTTGGTGGTGGTTGAGGTTGGCCACCCCTCCTTTTGTTGTAAACACCTGATGAAAGGCACTACATAAATGGCTTTAATATTATTATTCGAATGAGATGGTGAGAACTCTTGGATTAAGAGTGCCGAAATGAATGGCAATACATACAATGAAATGGTGTGAGCAATGCCAAGCCCTGTAGCCTACACATCTTTCTTTTTTTAAATATCCTCTGCACACTTTGTGACAGTTTTCTGTAAAAAAGCGCTGTGCAAAATACAGTTGAATTGAGGAAGGGTGGGTTCTTTGGGCAAACTGCTACATCAGCTCATTGCTGGGAAGTGCATGAAGAAGTGCTCGTTCGTTCCTGTCTCAGTCTCGTTCCCGATCCTCCTGTTCGTGCTCCTCGTGGTCCCAGCCCTGCTCCTCTCTGTGTTCCTCGGACTGATTTCCTGTTATTGACCTCCGCCTGCCCATTGACCACGTCTTGCCTGCCTCTGACACAGCTGAAGCCTGGAACAAACTTTGCCTGTCCTCGACCACTCTTTGGATGCCTGTATTGCCCTGATTGCTCCTGTTTGACCATTGCCTGTTATTTACGCAATAAAGGACATTATTGCATTTCTGGGTCCGTGCCTGGTTTTCCGGTACCATTCGTGACATATACTGTACGTATGTAAGTAATGACATGCAATAAATATAGCTAAAGGAGGTTTGCTGCGCACAGGAGTTGCTCTGGAGTACCGGGTTATGGTCAATGGCCTGGCGAGTGCTGTCTCGGAGGAGACAATACTTCGCCTTTGTCACTACTGGTCACAGGGCTACGGCAGAAAACACATTACAGGGGGGGGATTGACTTGAAAATAGCGAGTGTAATTGGCTACCAAAATGGGATAAAATCAGAAACAAATTATAAAACTATTTTTGACTGGACATGTTGCCTCACAGCTACGCATTGGCATATTGCACATATCAGACTGGTTTTTCAATCAATGTTGTGATTCATATACCAATCATGTTCAGACTTAGCATCTGTTAGCCTGGAGGGTTTTTGTGCGCTGGGAGGGGGGTAGTGGGGGTGGAGAGAGGAGTGAAATCGGGGAATTTGGGGAGAAAGATCACAAAAAGAGGTGGGAGTATGAGCAGATGGCCTAATCACAATGTTATTACTCTGAGAATCTGATAACTTATCTATCACTTAACCCAGAAAGGGAGTGATGAGTGATGAGTTCCAAAGAATATCTCTTTTCCTGTTTGTTTCCTGTCCCATCTATCAGCGCAAAAAGAAGCAGTGTCTGGCCGCACACATAAAATGTTTTTCCCCCCAAAGTGATCTCTGCCTCTACTGTTTATGGATCATGAGATGCCACCTCCCTCGAACAAAGTACCTTCAGTAAAAATCCTACCATATAAATATATCCTACTTTGAGCTACAAGCACGCTGTGTGCACTGACTGGATCCCCGGGAGAGGCTAAACTACAGAGTGAGTGACTGTGCATTGGCACACACACATAAGCCTAAACCTAAGTCTAAACTTAGTCAGGTTTTAATTTTCAATACTCCTTGAAATGTCAAGCATGGCGAAATCCTAGGACAAGGGAACTATGTGACACCTACTGTCGTATAAGATTAACTGTATATCATAAGAAAAATACCAATAAGCTAGGGAAGGGAAGCTTGGAGCCTTTACAGAAGTTGTATGACTCATTATTTAGGGTTTACTCATGGGGTGAAATGAGAAAAGCAAGAATTCTGTGGAAGCAAGGTGGAGGAGAGGACAATGCCAGAAAAAAACTGGACAATACATTTTCCAAATATAACAAGTGATAGAGGTTTCAGTGGTCATACATGAGCGCAATGTTGGTATTGAGAAAATAAATATTATTCCTGCAAATACCGACGTTATGTATACCAGCAAATACCAGCTGTCTATTATGTTGGGATACATTTATGTCACATCTCGTGTTCGTGTTCGTGTTCCCCGTAATTATGTGTTTTCATTTATTCCATGTTTTCCTGGTTGTCTGGTCCCTGTTTTCACTTTCACTTACCTGTTCCCAGTCTTGTCATTGTATTATCGTTTTCACCTGTTCCTCATGTGTCTGATTGCAGTTAGCTGCATTCGTGTTAATTCCTAATTGTTTGTTTCTGATTAGTTAGCTGTCTGATGTATTTAGTCTGTTATTGTATTATCGTTTTCCAATTCCTCATGTGTCTCAGTCAGCTGCATTCATGTTTATTCCTGATTGTTTCTTGTTAGGTCTAAATGTATTTAAGCTGTGTGTTTTCCCATGTTTGTTGCCAGATTGTCTTGTGCTTTGTGTATGCTTACACTACTCTCCAGCGTTATCTTTGTGTTTGTGTTTGTGTTTATGTTTGTGTTTGTGTTTGTGTTTGTGTTTGTGTTTGTGTTTGTGTTTGTGTTGTTCTCAGTCTCGTTCCCGCTCCTCCCTGTGTTCCCTGGACTGCTTTCACGGTATCGACCTTCGCCTGCCCCCCTGACTACGCCTTGCCTGCCCCTGATACCCCTGAAGCCCGGAACGAACTCTGCCTGTCCCCGACCATTCTTTGGATCCCTGCATTGCCCTGATTACTCCTGCCTGACCATTGCCTGTTTTCAAAATAAAGGACGTTTTTGCATTTCTGGTTTTCCGGTACCATTCGTGACATGTACTGTACCGTATGTAAGTAATGACATGCAATAAATATAGCTAAAGGAGGTTTGCTGCGCACAGGAGTTGCTCTGGAGTACCGGGTTATGGTCAATGGCCTGGCGAAAAGGTCTCGGAGGAGACAATACTCGCCTTTGTCACTACTGGTCACAGGGCTACGGCAGAAAACACATTACAAGGGGGGGATTGACTTGAAAATAGCGAGTGTAATTGGCTACCAAAATGGGATAAAATCTGAAACAAATTATAAAACTATTTTTGACTGGACATGTTGCCTCACAGCTACGCATTGGCATATTGCACATATCAGACTGGTTTTTCAATCAATGTTGTGATTCATATACCAATCATGTTCAGACTTAGCATCTGTTAGCCTGGAGGGTTTTTGTGCGCTGGGAGGGGGGTATTGGGGGTGGAGAGAGGAGTGAAATCGGGGAATTTTGGGAGAAAGATCAGATGGGAGTATGAGCAGATGGCCTAATCACAATGTTATTACTCTGAGAATCTGATAACTTATCTATCACTTAACCCAGAAAGGGAGTGATGAGTGATGAGTTCCAAAGAATATCTCTTTTCCTGTTTGTTTCCTGTCCCATCTATCAGCGCAAAAAGAAGCAGTGTCTGGCCTCACACATAAAATGTTTTTCCCCCCAAAGTGATCTCTGCCTCTACTGTTTATGGATCATGAGATGCCACCTCCCTCGAACAAAGTACCTTCAGTAAAAATCCTACCGTATAAATATATCCTACTGTGAGCTACAAGCACGCTGTGTGCACTGACTGGATCCCCCCCGGAGAGGCTAAACTACTGAGTGACTGTGCATTGGCACACACACATAAGCCTAAACCTAAGTCTAAACTTAGTCAGGTTTTAATTTTCAATACTCCTTGAAATGTCAAGCATGGCGAAATCCTAGGACAAGGGAACTATGTGACACCTACTGTCATATAAGATTAACTGTATATCATAAGAAAAATACCAATAAGCTAGGGAAGGGAAGCTTGGAACCTTTACAGAAGTTGTATGACTCATTATTTAGGGTTTACTCATGGGGTGAAATGAGAAAAGCAAGAATATAACAAATATAACAAGTGATAGAGGTTTCAGTGGTCATACATGAGCGCAATGTTGGTATTGAGAAAATAAATATTATTCCTGCAAATACCGACGTTATGTATACCAGCAAATACCAGCTGTCTATTATGTTGGGATACATTTAGGTCACGTCTCGTGTTCGTGTTCGTGTTCCCCGTAATTATGTGTTTTCATTTATTCCATGTTTTCCTGGTTGTCTGGTCCCTGTTTTCACTTTCACTTACCTGTTCCCAGTCTTGTCATTGTATTATCGTTTTCACCTGTTCCTCATGTGTCTGATTGCAGTCAGCTGCATTCATGTTTATTCCTGATTGTTTCTTGTTAGGTCTAAATGTATTTAAGCTGTGTGTTTTCCCATGTTCGTTGCCAGATTGTCTGGTGCTTTGCGTATGCTTACACTACTCTCCAGCGTTATCTCTGTTTCCCCGCGTTTCGTTTCATCGTGTTTGTGTTCGTGCTTGTGCTCCAGTGTTCGTCTTGTTCTCAGTCTCGTTCCCGCTCCTCCCTGTGTTCCCTGGACTGCTTTCACGGTATCGACCTTCGCCTGCCCCCCTGACTACGCCTTGCCTGCCCCTGATACCCCTGAAGCCCGGAACGAACTCTGCCTGTCCCCGACCATTCTTTGGATCCCTGCATTGCCCTGATTACTCCTGCCTGACCATTGCCTGTTTTCAAAATAAAAGACGTTTTTGCATTTCTTGGTCCGCGCCTGGTTTTCCAACACCGTTCCTGACACATTTAAATTCGGAAAGAATGAATAAATACCCATACAAATGTATGAGGTCTTGTGAGATTGCCAGGTCTGAGCAGAAGATTGTTAATAGATGATTAATGATTAATGATGAACTATTTACACTTCTGTTGGGAACACATTAAGCAAGGACAAATGAAAAAATACTATTTGTTAGTTAGTTTATACACAGAAAATGTGTCCTTTGTAAAAAAGAAAAGGAAGTGAAAAGAAGTTCCTACATTATTTAACAAGAGCTGTTCAAATAAAGTGTTGTGAACATGAGAAATACATTGTGGTGGGTATGAGTTTGATGTGGACTTTCTGCAGACGTTTGATTTGATTTCCTATATTCCTATATTCCTACACCCTGAGGAAGGTGCAGAGCCAAAATGACCGTGTGATTCTCTTTTGTTGAATTAATCAACAAAATCTACATTGAGAGAGTGGTGGCCCTTTTCTATTATTTAATTGCATTTCAATGTTGGGCAACAGCATCGTACAGATATTGAACTCACTAAATAAGAAGTCGAGCATGTTCCACAATCATAGAGGTGTTTCCTATATTCTGCAAAATGACTGTTTTGATCAACTGTAGTTCTATTTTTTGTTTTATAATTGTACATACTTGCCCATATTTGTCCAGGATATCTGACTGGCCGAGGCCGTGGGCATCGGGACATCTTCACACCGGGGGCAGTTCCACGATATGTGCCCTGTGCCCTGCCCGGTAATGAGTTGTTGGAGTTCGGCACGCATGATGGCTGTGTGCTGCTGCTGTTCAGCCATTAGCTGATCATGCCTCACCCGCAGAAAGGAATACAGTGCTGTGTGAATTAAGGGTTTGATCATTTGTTTGGATAGGACAGGGGTCGGCAACCCGCGGCTCCGGAGCCGCATGCGGCTCTTTCATCCTTATGCTGCGGCTCCGCGTGGCTTGGGAAAATAAATTATAAGTATCCAATTGAAGTGTATTTTATTTGTAGTTCTAAATGTCCTCGCGCACGAAAATTCCGAGGGGCGCAAGAATTTTTTCGCGTAGCACCCCCCCGTCGACCGAAAATGGGGCGCCGTTTACGTGGCTCGCACCGGGTGCTGGCAACCCACGCTACGCCACTGGTGGCTCCCAGTGTTTTCTTTTCCGTGGAAACCGGGTCCAAATGGCTCTTTGAGTGTTAAAGGTTGCCGACCCCTGGGATAGGAGAACCCGCTTTGTGAAACGAACTTGGAACGTCTGACTACCCGACTGGAAAACCCGCCCTGGACCGTGTGAGAATCTGCGCCTGTGTACCGACCCCAGCTATCAGCCCCGACGATTCTCACAGATTAAGGATTTCCCAGAAAACACCAAGTGACTCTCTCTCCCCTTTTCCCTTTCCCTGGAAATATAATAAAAATACCAGTGATTATTTCATTCCTTTGGTTGTGAATCTCGTTAATTATCTGGCTTGGTTTCGTGACAATTGGTCTCGCGGCAATTTTGAGGGCCTCATCGCGCAGCTCATAGCGACCAACCAAGCGCAACAGGTGAGGCATGAACAACAAATGGAGGGGCAGCGGGTGAGGCATGATCAGCTAATGGCTGAACAGCAGCAGCACACAGCCATCATGCGTGCCGAACTCCAACAACTCATTACCGGGCAGGGCACAGGGCACATATCGTGGAACTGCCCCCGGTGTGAAGATGTCCCGATGCCCACGGCCTCGGCCAGTGAGGTGGCCACAGGACGACCAAACAAGCCCGTAGTCTACATTTCCCATACACGCGGGGAAATTTCAAAGAGACACTCGAACGTTCTAATTTTACATTGGAAACATGCGATCAAAATCTAAAGTTATACTACATCGAATTATAACATCACATACATTATAACATATACAGTATTTATTGACATTTACCTTGCCCTCTAAGGGGTTGAGCGGACCTAAACCATGGCAATGAACCCCACACCATAACAGAGCCGCCAGGAAGAGTTTCCTTTATTTTGGCAGTTACCTGTACAAATATATGTATTTTTTCACAGAGCTGCACCTGTTCCAACTGAAATCCACTGTCCTATAAACATTGAAACCACAAAATTGTTAAACATATTGTGGCAGCCCGAAGGGTTGCACCCCAAAATGGCTGCCTGGCCTCCAACACATGGCAGCCATTTTCACTACATTTCCCAGCATGCCACCGCAACACCTGAACGAAGTCACGGCAAATTGGACAAACGACCAGCTGGAAGCCATTTTGGAGGCCTATTTAAAGGGCTGATGCCCATTGTTCTGGAAGAGGAGTAGGAACGTGGTTGTGAGGAGTTGGTGAAAGAGAAAAGAGAACTGTGAAGTCTATTGACCAGCCAGTATTTTTGGAGAGTATTTTTGGAGAGAGTTTTTGAGAGAGAGAGAGTTTTTGAGAGAGAGAGAGAGTTTTTTGAAAGAGTGTTGGAGAAATTGTTTTTGTGTTGGATTGGATTACTTGGAATTGGATTACGGACTGGACAACGGAACTTGGACCTGGATTGCGGATTTGGAACGGACATCGACAAAGAGACAAGGATTGTGGACTTTGTGTTCGTATTCCCCAAAAGACCCCACCCTGCGTTTTGTGTTGTTTGTTTAATAAATCATCATTTCTGCTGATATTACTGCCTCCTCAGTGTTATTGCACTTGCCTACGCCCTCTGAAAGGTCAGTGAGTGTCGCCCAACCCTTGTCCCCAATATGATATGCCTATTACTCATGAGGGAAGCCATGGTTTGTGCTACCTCCAGGAGTGACTCACCCTCAGCGTGGGCCTATAAATGAGCTAGGTCTGCTCTGTGAAGGCACTTTCAAACCAAGGAGCATCCACTGAACCACAGGAACCACCACATATACAAACACACCAAAGCAACGTGCCGGTCTCTTCGCTAGCCTATCTTCCATCAGTCAGAGACAGCCATCATGAACTTGAAGCTTACAGCCATGGCTCTCCTCTTCTGCTCAGCCTTCCCGGTCTTCTCTCAAGGTAGGCCTGTTTCTGTCCTGCAGTTAATTACATACTGTAATACAAGATAATTGGTAAGGAGCGACGCTATGGGTGATGAAACTATGTTGGTAGAGCCTTTACAAATGTGAATGTATAAATTTGATGCTATTCTATTACTAAGTTAATTCAGATATTAGAAATGAACAGCATAGTAATGCTAAACAGTCATTCAAACATGCTTGTAATTTGAAAGAGAACATATAATTTCTACTCAAAGAATTTTAGCTGCCTGGTGGAAATGTAGAGGTAGTGGTTAATTGTGTACAAAGATCTATACATTATAGATGTATAGATTATACATTATACATGATCTATATATGTATATACTGCTCTATGCTATATTACATTATATTATATTATACATATGCATTGTGATCTGAACGTTTATTAAAAGAATGAAGAGCCGAAAGCAGAAAAATAAAAAATTAAATACATTCCATTAACCACTGATGGTAAAACTAGTGCTTTACTCAATGGTACAGTATGGATCTTTAAGAAAGAAGAAGCTTGTCCTGGTGATTTACCTTCTGTTCTTTGACCTCTGAGCCTTTACAGGGTACGAGCCGCGCTGTTCGTGCATCGAAACGGAGAGTCGTCCAATTGGCAAATTGATTGATCGGATCAAATCAGTCACAGACTCCGGGGCGCACTGCAAGAACAAAGAAATCATGTGAGTTCCCTATCTTATGTTTACTCTCGTCACCTGAGTCTGATCCCTACACATTAGTAAATACTGCCAAATCGTTCAACACTATATTTAAACATTAACACAACAAACATCACACAGCTACACTATACAACCAGGATTACTCTGGTGACAACAACCACAGCAATAACAATAATAATAATAATAATATGAATAATAATAATATGAATAAGAAATCAAATAAGAAATAAATACATCTCTCTCTTTTTCCGTCTTTCTCCCTCTGTTCCTCTCTGTCTCACAATCAGTCTCTCTCCCTGTCAGTGAGTTTGTTCAATCCAATTCAAAACACTTCATTCATTATGACATACGGTAGGAATAGGTACATATTACCAAATCATGAACAACACCGGTCGAGATATAGAACACATCGACCTGGATCTGCCACCACAGAACTGAAGAAATGGCGTAGTCAGGTCTCTAGACACATATCGACAGCTGCGCCATTTCTTCAGTTCTGTGGTGGCAGATCCAGGTCGATTGGCTAATTCCATACAGCAGGGGACACTTCTTATTATAGGTTTTTATACTCCTCTGTTTTCATATGCTCCTTTTGTTCTTGCTGCAGTGCAATTCTGAAACAGGGTGCTCGGGAGGTCTGCCTGAACCCAAACGCTCCCTGGGTCATTGCGTATCTGAACAGACACCGAGTCCCAGTAAGTCACAATCAATAGAACACAGGCCTGCGGAGAGGAACTGGTGGTTGCCCTACCAGACTTGCACTGGTATAGATTGTGATGGCTGCTCATGTGCTGGTGATATATGCTACATGATATGTATGATATATATCTTACCATAACTTTGTTTTACGATTGTGTTCAAATTATATAAATAATGAAAATATTGATATTGTGAAGAAGAATCTTTTTGAAGGAGAAAAGCTCACAGGAATCATGAGATGACCGATCACAGCACTACTTGATCATTTAATTGTAATAAATTAATAGATGTTAGCTACATGAAATGTCTAAAAGATAAATAAAAAATAAAAATAAAACACACCTGGATGTTTGATTTATACATTTCCTTTTTTGGAAACATCTGTTATTATTTATGTTTATTCAATTGTAATACTTTTTTAAACAAATGAATGAATAAAAAATCTATATATCTATTCTAGATATAGAAATATATATAGAAATGTACCTTCTTTATTTAACCACAAAACACAAAAATAATTTTCAATATAAAGCAGTGAGGAACTCACTGCACAGCACATAAGAATATGTGCTGTACGCACTTACTAAGTCAAATTATATGTAGAATCAGGCTTTAAATAAATTGTAGATTTTTTTCATCCATCACGACCCAATATGGCAGTAACATACTGTCAAAATATAATATGAATAAAATGTTATGCTTATGTATGGTGAAGTTATAATAAATTAAAATAGATTATTTTAACAACATATCCATTCCATTTCAGTTCCTAAAAGGACAGATAGAGGGTACATGAAGAAGTGTTGCATCCCATGTAGAATGCTTACACAAAGACATGTTTTAATTAGGTAAGATTTGACTAAACCAAAAAATCTGCATCATTGAAGTAAGAGTTCCATAGCACGCTTCACCTATGTTATGATAATACTTTCCAAAACACACAGCTTTTCAAAATGGCGCTGCATTGTAGGCCTATGTGGTTCATTTTCGACAAAATATATTCACTGTTTAGCAGTCAGCTCAGGCAGCTTTTCTCATTCATCAATGTAATTCTCATTCATCAATTATGACTGCTCTGACCTGTTGAGATTTTTATCAATTTAGTGCCACATGACACCATATGACAATAAAAAATTAATAGACAAAAAATTATAATCTCACTACAAATGCACATAGACGTAGGCTAAAGTAGCCTATTTTAAACTAAAATACTAGAATCCCAAATATGCAACCTCAGTTGCAGGGCCATGCACAGACATTTTGGGGGGCATTGGCTCAAGCAAAAAAAAAAGGGCACTCACCCCACCAACACGCACTATTCTCACCCCGATGTTGCCACACCATCGCCATCCCTAACCACACACTATGTTCATAACATGGGACCTGCACTGTAAAAATGAAAACTTGAAATTGCTGGCCTTAATGTGATTGTTGAGTAAGCTGAACAAAAAATATGAATTAGCCATGTCAACTATATCAAATTATTTGCTCAAACTGACTGTATTGAGTTTTTTTGTGAAAAGTTGGGCTCATTTCAACATTACTGTTGGCAAAATGCACTTATTTCAGTCAGACTCCAATTGGGGCCTGGCCAACTACTCTGCACATGCTCATTTCAACGCCTTGGTTACAACAGGGTTTCCGGACATAATTTGCAGGGGTTTTCATCCACCATCTTGCTTTTCCCCGCTTGCTATCCCGCCTTGTTTGAAAATATATTGAACTAAACCTAAGGTGAGTATTTATTAATATAAATAGTTTTAGAGAGGCTGTTTTTGCTCTAGATGTTATTCACAAGTATGCTTAATGAGACATTTGCTAATGTTAGGTAGTGAATGAATGAATGAAAGTGTAACTGAGAGCTCACGGAGAGCACCAAGCGCATTTTTGAACCACGTTCTGCTCTAATGTTATCTGAGCGCTGGGCAGCTTCCATGGAGCCCTCGCAACCAAAATGAATGCTGGGCTTGACTTCAATAGCAACCAGCTAGCTATGAATGCTAAGTTACTGTTCTGCTTGTGGTGGAACATATCAACTGACCAGTTGTCAAAATGAAATGTCAACAAATGGGTTATGCTAGCCAGCTAGTGTTCCCAAATAAATGTTAAGCTTGTTCAATACGTTATTTCACTGCTACATGGTCGTGCAGGCTGCAATGAGGTCTGTGTAAACAGGAAAAGACGGGAGAAAGATGGTGACAAGGGTAAGGTTCCCTTAAAAAAAACAAAGCGAGGAGAGGTCAATTATGTCCCCGATCATCCAGAAAACCATGATCATGATACATTAGAAGACGAAAGATGTGTCATGGTGGATGAAATGAAAAAGAGAAGTAAAGACCTGACACTCATCAGACAGAAGATGGACAGAAGACAGAAGATGGACCTCACATTCTCCCTTAGGAGAAAGGAGATTGTGGAGGTGTCAAACCCTACACACCTGCCAGACCTCTCCGTTCTGCTACCTCAGGATGCCTAGCACCTCCCCCCCTCCGCACCTGCGCTTCCCGGTCACGTCTCCTGTCGGTTCTGGCTCCACGATGGTGGAATGACCTTCCTGTGGAAGTCAGAACAGCTGAGACCCTGGCCACCTTCAAGCGACGACTGAAGACTCACCTCTTCAGGGTGCACCTCTCCCCGTAGTCCGGTTTTGTTAACTTAGGGACATAGTTGCTTAGTTTACACGTCTACTTGTTTATGTATTGTATTAGGCTTAGGCATTATTTCCTGCATTGAGTGCTTTACTGCTACCTCTGAATTGTGGCTACAGATTTACCTACAGGGTCCTAGTTTAACTATGTGGTTGCTCCTAGCACCCAGGAATTGTACTTCCCACTAGGGTGGCGTTCACCTAAACTGTTCTTGACTACGGTTAACACTTTGTTGTACGTCGCTCTGGATAAGAGCGTCTGCCAAATGCCTATAATGTAATGTAATGTAATGTAATGTAATGTAATGTAATGTGCAGCCCATGGTGTTGGAGATCCAGGAGAGATGGCCTGCTCTGTTTTCTGAAGAACAGGTAAGCCCATTTTGTGTCATTATTTAAGTTTTCAGATTTCATCATAAACATTTTATCAGATTTTAGTTGTTTATTTTTCTCATTAGTCAAGTTCTTCTAATTCATTAATAATAGTTAATAAATAATGTAATAATTTGCCAAGCTATCACAATGGTGATGGTTTTTTTGCACAGGGTCAGAGCCTCATCTAGTGCCCCTGGAGATAAGAACATAAGAACATAAGAACATAAGAATACATAATGATGAGAACGGGCCATTCGGCCCATCTTGGCTCATCATGTCCTAATCTAAAGAGCATCTAGTACTACATCTAGCCTGGACTTGAATAGCCCGAGCGTTTCTGCCTCTACTACCTGACCTGGCAAGCTGTTCCAGGCATTGACAACTCTCTGTGTAAAGAAAAACTTCCTAATATCTGTGCGGAATTTGCCTTTAACTAATTTCCACCTGTGGCCTCTTGTTCTGCTGACCCCACTTATCTTAAAAAATCTTTGGTATTTTACTTTGTTAATCCCTTTTAGAATTTAAAACCTCAATCAAATCCCCCCTATGTCTCCGTTTGCTAAGTTTAAATAGATTGAGTGCCTTAAGTCTATCATCATAACTTTTACCTTTCATACCAGGTATCAGTTTAGTTGCACTTCTTTGGACTTTTTCAAGAGCTTCAATATCTTTCTTGTAGTGCGGTGCCCAGAACTGCACACAGTATTCTAAGTGCGGTCTGATACTTTTTGCTATGTATCCCAGCATCCTGTTGGCTTTTTTCACTGCTGTAGCACACTGCTTTGATGCAGATAGGCTTTGATCAACTACAACTCTGTGGAGGACGTCGGTCTCGGCCACATGGGAGTGGCATGGTTGCCTGTCTTGTTCCATGTGGTAGAGGCCTTTGGAGCAGTGAGACTTTCCGGGGGCAGGTTTGGCACTCTCCCAGGGTGTGAGAGTGAACTGTCGCCCGGAAGGGAGCTCCAAAGGCCTTAATTGGTTTAATTATTATTTAATTGGTGTCAATCAGTCAATTGATATAGAAGTCAATTGGCTGATTGGGTGTCTGGGTGAGAATGTGAGTTGTGATTGTGATTGGGTGATTGCCTCACGAGTCCCACCTGAGCCAGGCAGAAACTAAGCCTATTTAAGAGCAGGTGGGGCGAGTGGGGAATCAGTCAGTCTTGTCTTGATGTGTGTGTGAGTGCGCGTGCACGATTGATGTGAAATGTTTGATGTTTGTGGAGTTTTGTGTGCGTTTGTCGAAAGTGACTGAGTAGAGTGCTTCCTGTGTGAGTGAGGGAGAGGGGGTGCGCTTTAGGTGTCCGCCTCTCTCCCTCGGTGTGATTATGGAGGAGCGGGAGGGTGCCCTGGAAGAGGGTCCGCCTCTCGCCCTCGGTTTTAGTGAAAGAGAGCTCGCACACGACAGTGGAGAGTGTCTGAGCAACAGCCCAAGAACTCACTGGAAAAGTGGAGGTGTCTTGGGGCTGATTGCCAGAACTCTCACTGTGGGGACTGGCGAGTGTCTCTGGATGAATGAGTAAGAGAACTCGAACTGGAAAAGTTTGAGTGTCTCAGTATGAATGGGTGGGAAGCACTTGAAAGGTCACTGGATATGTGTGTGCCTGAGGAGCTTCCAGGGGAACTCTGGAGGAAGAGGCACGGTGTCCCGTAAGTTTGGTTATTTTAACTTGTTATTTTCGTTTGTTGTTTTTACCCGAAAGCTTCGCGGTGAGTAGGGTGAAGATTTTGTGTCTGTGTTTGTGTTGGTCTTTGTTATATGTTAACATGCTACTCCCACTGTCTCTCTCCCAAATAAAATCCGGTCCGTAGACCGACAAACTCCACTCCGTGTCTCCTGGCTGTTCTGTTCCCATTCAGGGTTTGTCACGCGGCGTGTGACAAACTCCTAAATCCTTTTCAAATTCAACACCTACTAACTTTTCTCCTCCCATAAAATACTCCTGTCTAATGTTTTTATTTCCCACATGCATAACTTTACATTTAGCAATATTGAACGTCATCTGCCATGTATCTGCCCATTTTTGGATTTTGTTTAAATCATCTTGGATTACTTTAGTCAATTCCAAACTGTTTGCCAAACCCCCAAGTTTAGTATCATCTGCAAATTTAACTATTTTGCTACTAATGTCCATATCCAGATCATTTATGTAAATAAGGAAGAGCAGAGGTCCCAGCACCGATCCCTGCGGGACACCACTGCCCACAGCACCGAGGTCAGATTCGGCCCCACCTACTGTTACTCTTTGTATTCGCCCTTGCAGCCTATTTTTAACCCACTGTGAAACTACTCCTACAATTCCTACTGATTTCGTTTTAGCAATGAGCCTCTCATGTGGTACCTTGTCAAATGCTTTCTGAAAGTCCAAATATATAACATCATAAGCCTGGTACAGGTCAACACACTTTGTAGCCTCTTCGAAAAAGTCCAGGAGGTTCGTTAGGCATGACCTCCCTTTGAGAAATCCATGTTGGCTCTCCCTTAAAATACTATTATTTTTCAAGAATGATTCCAACTTATCCCTAATAATACATTCCAGCATTTTACATGCGATGCAAATTAAACTGACAGGCCTATAGTTCCCTGGGTCAGTACGGTCCCCCTTCTTATATATTGGAATTATACTACCCTGCTTCCAGTCATCTGGTATTTCTCCAGTGATTATGGATTGACTGAAAATATCTGTCAATGGTTTATATATAATTTAAGTTCAAGTTCTTTGAGTACTCTGGGATATATGCCAGGTAGGTAGTTCAGTATCTCAGCCCGGTCTTGAACTGGCAACCTTTCGGTTACTGATCAGACGCACTAAGCTGCTGCGGCACCCACTGCCCCCCAGTTAGGTTCTAACAAGATGCCTTTTGCCTTTTTCATGTTCACTAAACTAGACTGAACTGTCTTAAAGGATATTTCACATTTTTGAAGTGGGGTTGTACAAGGTACTTTTCTATACTCAGTGTATTACCTGCAGTAGATAGTGGTCCGCATCCCCCCAGTTTGGAGAAGCAGACAGGAGTACCGAGAGGGCCAGCAGCAAAACTTATTTTAGCCACCTAAAAAAAGGCCCACCTATAACTATCAGTTTAAGTGTATGCTATATTTAGAATAATTTCACCACTTTACATTTCACCAAGACACAGCCCTTTCCTTTGGCACTACATTTTCTCAACCGTAGAACTTCCGTATTCCTACGCATGCCGTGCACTGGATTACGCCGCAACAACACTTTCTGACCAAACAACTGACCTTGCATATATAGCCAAATATGCAAACTCAGTCACTCAACAGTAATATCACCAAAAGTCCCTATTTTAATACCGAAATGTGTTACTGGTTTTGTGTTCAACAGATTTGTGCAGAGTTCAACCGTGTCACCACCAAGGAGCTATTGGGGACTTTCAGAGCGGCCTTAGACGAGTACTCTCCTCGACTGCTGAAACTGTATCGTGCCAGGAAGGATGCCTTTGGTCAACAGATGTAAAACCTCCTGGACAAGCTTGATGAACAGGTGGACTGATCACTTAAGATTATTTAACATATGTATTATTGGAATTTACACCTCCATGGTCCAGTCTTTATTTTTTGCTCTTGAAGGGGATTACCGCCAAGTGAAAACATAGTGTTCACTACTCTGACCAATAGTCTATTGGTTTCTTTTGTTTTGTGATTTTCAGACATCTGACATTGCAGTACACAGAAAGAGCACAGCCCTGGAAGGTCTACCGCTGTTTGTTTGTGAGGATTCAGGGACACTTTTCAAGACATGTCTGGTGAGTACAGTAGGAGGTTTGATTGAGGTTTGATTTTTGGGAAGGAGTTTGCTCTCAGGTGTAGCCCAACATCTTTAGATATTCCATTGCAGGAAATATAGCACAGCCAAACGTAGTCTGCATGTGAGGCATTTAAGGGACATCTGTAATTTGTAGCTACAGAAAATAGCCTGGGTTACACTTGCATTATCGTGTTACTGGACATGTAACTAACTTTTCAGTGTGAGCCATCTTACATGTGCTGTATCTCACTGTATCTTTCTATTAGGATATTTATTTTGTTGAGGTAAAAGGACTGAAAAAAGGATTTTAATAACCATTGGTTTTGGCCTTGGTGCCCCACATTTGGACTGTGATGACCCAATAAATTTGTATTTATCAAAGGCCAAAGTGGCTTTGCCCTAAAAATGACTAAATTCCAGGTCTGATATTCTCTCAGAATTTGGCACCACTTACATGTTTTCACCAGGAAACCGATCCAGATGATGAGACCAGAGGAGTCAAGATAGGAATCGTTGCGCTGTCCACTATCCAGAATGTTGCTGTTGTGTTGGAAGAGAAAATCGTCCTCACAGATCTCCCAGACCTGCCCACTGCCTTTGCCTGCCTGTTTGGCCTGCTCTTTGCCTTGAACATAGATTACCCCAAAGAACTTAAGTACACTTTTGAAGTGCTTGAGACCATCTTCATGGAACTTTCCACCAATTGCACACAGCGTGTGAGGAGCCTCAAAGCCAACCTCCTACTCTAAGTCAGGTAAAGACTCATGTGGTGGAAGGAGTGGAACAGTTGAGCACCTTTACATGTGACTCCTCGAAAGTAGAACTTAGATGCACTGTATATAATGTTCTGAATGATCTGAAGATCATGGCATAACTTAAATGCTGGCATTGGAACCAAATTCCAATGCCTCGCCCAGACAAAACTAAACTGGGCATGCAAGTGTTTTTTTTGGTAGACTCACAAAGCTTCTCTTACACTGAAAAGTACTGTTTTGCAGGAAGAAGCCATTGTCTTGAAGAGCAGAGTACTTTTTAAATTGATAAGGTGTCTTTTTTCGTGGATACTACTATACATTTTCCTCTTTATATTTGATAGAATTTCAATAACAATTAAATACAAAAATACAATTAAAACCAGCCAAAAAAGGGCACCTTTTGACTCTGAGGGCAAAAGGGCAGGGGCTCAAGCCCCCCTTGGGTCCTATCTGTGCACGTTCCTGCTCAGTTGTACAGCCAACATCCCGGATTATTTGGCATAATTTGGTTGTTAATGCGTTAAATGGCAATGCATGCACAATGATAACGAAGAGCTTTTCTTAAAAAATATGAAATTTCTTGTGCTTAGAGCCTACACTAAAATGTTGGTGAAAAGAACTGTCCTCTCCATTGAGAGAAGATTAAAGCTAAAGTTAAATTGAGAATGTGAGGTTGTGTTATGACATATGGTGGTTTATTATCGTTCGTTTAATAACTTTCAAGATGTTACAGTAGGCTATGCGTTCGGTAGCCTATTTGAAACTGCTTTGGCCGAATTTTCACATATCCGATATGCATCCCGTCACAACAGGGTTAAATATTATATCACATATTTTGTAGTTTTACTATTGGCTATATAATATGGATGCGCACATGAAGTGCTTGCAATTTATGCATTTATATGATTGTGTATTTATATGAATACGTGAATTAGTACTATATTTGTGGCCAAAAATGCAAATCTGTATACTTCTTTAAGACCATTTTGTCTTACCAAATGTTATTTTAATTACACATGTTTTAGGCATATTTTAAAATGATTTAAATAATAAAAATCGCCTGCTTTTATAGGACGGGTGGTTGGATGATGATTTATAAATATGGTTCTCCTCTGTTTGAATTTTTATAAATCATATATTTCATATTATCGTTTAAGGTAATGTGGAAAGAATATTATGTGCTTATCTGTGGGTTGTATGTTTGTGTGAACAACACTGATCAATGAAATGTAGCTATATTTTAATGTGACAATGAATGTTTAACGTTTAGTGTTTCAATCATCATCGTGAGCGAGCGATCAGCTGCGGAAGACCAGGGTGGAAGTGCCTTATAAGGGACTGGAAAGACAAGATTCTGGGGAAGACAAGATTCCGAGAAAGGGGAGTTTCCAAAAAATGGGACATAAAAAGGAAGTCTGGATCAGCGGTGGAGCCAGACGCAGTGAGCGAGCCCTTTGAGAAGCAGGACCGCATACACCACTCTCACTCTCGCCCTACGAATCAGACCTGCAGGCTACCCATCTGACCGGATCCTCTCGCCTGTCCACCAGTGTGTCCTCTCGTTCTCTCGCTGACATCTCCGAGGCCCACCGATGAACTGCAGAGTCGCAGCCGTAGCCCTCATCGTCTCCCTGGCCGTCCTGTCCATCACCACCGAAGGTATCCAACATTTTATAATCTCGAATTTTGTATTATTATATTATGCATATCTCGTAATGAATAATGGTATTTTGGAATATATAGATAAATTAGACAACCGGTATTAACATTTCTATTCTTCTCTCTTTCCTATATTTTCTCCTCCTCCTCCTCTTCTAATCTTCCCCTTCTCTGTAGGTCAAGAGCTGCGTTGTAGATGCATTGAAAGGCGCGCTAACTTCATTCCCCCCAAGCACATCCATGACCTGGAGCGCATCCCTGCAGGTGCACACTGCGAGAGGACAGAAGTCATGTGAGTCACGTGATCTTTCAGTGTTCGTTTGCTTAGAGGAAACCTTTATGCTGCGAATCACACACAGAGTCACAGTAATTCACAGGGTATTCCTCCTGAGAGTTTACTGTTCCCTGAGTGAAAATAGTGATTTGCATGGTTTTGTTATGGAACCCAAATCCTTTTTATGCAGTTAAACATTCATCGTGTGTCAATGGCTCTCCTAATAAAGAACAACTGTAAAACTGGCCAATTTACTGTTGTACCAGTTCACTGAGGTATTGAATTAGTGCATTAATGCACTGCCGACACCATTAATCAGAGAGCCTTACACAGTTTATAATTTCACATCATAAAAAACAATACAGAAAATATGCATGCTGCTTGATGACAAGCACCATAGCAGTTCAACGCAGCTAACTTTGAATCCGCAGCCTTCTAGATACAAGGCTGGCGTCCAAAACGCAATTCTTAACAAAAAATACTCCGAAAACTTTCCCAGGGGTGTGGCCTACTCCATTCATTTGAACTTGACAGGTTTATATGTTTTACTGTTAAACTTATCGTTATTGGTACCATTATTCTCAACATGACTGGTGGTTTGACCATGAACATTGGTTCTCTCACAGTATTACCATGAAGGGAGGAAGACATAAGAACATGGAGGTATGCGTGGATCCAGATGCCAAGTGGGTGAAGGCCTTAATGGAATTCCTTGCAAAAAAAAGTAAGTGCCTTCTCAGACACTACGTGTGCATTAATGTGATGTCATGTATAAAGGATATGTGTGTTCGCATTGTGTACCTCTGTTTTTATTTTATTTAGTTACTTAACTAACGAACAGACTGTAATACAGCTGTCGTCATTCATGTGGACTTTCGATTAATTTACTTGAGGCTGTTACTACAGGCGTATAACTACAGGACTGAGATGGTGCTAAGTATTCAGAAGGAGAATGTATTTCATATTTCATTATATGAACAATACTCATATAACACCAGAATTAAATCATAGAATACAAATATGGTTTAAATGTCATCATCGGAAATGATTCACTGATATGAGACACATAATTGTTTCATTAAGTATCAGCTTGTGTACCTGGACACTTTTTGCATTGCCTTATGTTTATTATCCTCTGTTGCAGGTTGGACAACAAAAGTGACCTCCATCTCAAAAGTGACCTCAACATGCCGAATGTTCAGAATGGAAGCTCGTCACTATGCACTGAAGTGGGACTCAATGCTGATGTATTGTTTCGCTATAATGTGAAATTCTAATCAACATGTCTTTTATACTTTTATACTGAATGCAATGATGTTATTTCATGTATAATCCATATTATTATGTTTGTTGTTGTGAGCATTGTAGTGAATGGTCTGTGACTCATACCCAGTCCACTTTTCTCATTGTGATGTGAAAAACTCTGATGGAAGCGAAACTACCTGTAAAAACTAAATTATTTTTTCTAACTGTGCAATATTCTGCATGTGCAAAGAAGTGTTTGACAATGTGTTTGTCTGTTTTAACTTAACAAAACATGTTTGTAAAGTTCATGAAAATAACATTTGTGATGAAAATAAAATGTGAACAAACAGATACGGCTATGACGAGTATTCACCCCCTTTTTTCACACTTTTCACATTTTATTTTCTTACTTCATGGAATCAAAATGGAGTTAATTGGGATTAGCTGCCACTGATCAACACAAAAAAGAATCTATAATGTCAAATAAAATAAAAAGACTCAACAACTTTTTCTTCATTAATTACAAATAAAAAACAGACAATAATTCTTAATAATTCAACCCCTTTACTTCATACAAGGTAGAAGCACCTTTGCAATTCCAGCCTGCTGTGAGCCTATTTGGGTGACTCTACCTTAAAACAGAACCTTGAGATAAGGGATGGAGAAGTACTAGAAAAACTGCAAAAGCTGAACTGATAAATAATATGGTCACAATGAGACAGTACAATTCTAACATATGCATAATAATATACATGTACGGTACCACAAAGTAATTCCAAAATGTTTTTTGGCAGTGTTTATCTTATTTCCGAGCTTGTGTGAATAACATTATTGTGTGATTATGTCACAGAATGTCACACAGGCAATTGACAGGGTTAGACCTAATGCACACTAATCACGAAGTGGCAATTGACAGCGAGAAGGTGCTGACGAGACAGTATAGAAGTAGTTAGTATGTGCATTGATTTCAATTGGCAATCTCCCATAGCCACCATGTGTGTGCTCACCATATGGAAAAAAACGTTGTGGGTGTCCCTGACCACATTGACAAAACAAATTTGTAATTGATGTTTTTAACACAACAAGTGTGTTGCAATATCTTTTCCTGTGTGGGTGTGAGCGACATGTGAACCAGTGCAAAAGTAGGGAGAGATTGCCTTTTATAGTAAACTTGAGAGATAAGATTCCATGGAAGTGTGAAATCTTGGCAGAGACTTGGCTTGCTGCCAACAATGAGATAAAGGGAGCTTGGAGCAGTGGTGGAGTCGTGGCAGGCAAGCAGAAGGAAAGCCACAGGCAGCTCTCACGCTTGTTATATAACTGCATGCAGGCTGCCCTTCTGACCTGATCCTCTCGCTTGTCCACCAGTGTGTCCTCTCATTCTCTCGCTGACATCTCCGAAGCCTGGTTACAACGGGGTTTCCAGACATAATTTGCAGGGGTTTTCATCCACCATCTTGCTTTTCCCCACTTGCTATCCCGCCTTGTTTGAAAATATATTGAACTAAACCTAAGGTGAGTATTTACTATTTATTCATATAAATAGTTTTAGAGAGGCTGTTTTTGCTCTAGATGTTATTCACAAGTATGCTTAATGAGACATTTGCTAATGTTAGGTAGTGAAGGAATGAATGAAAGTGTAACTGAGAGCTCACGGAGAGCACCAAGCGCATTTTTGAACCACGTTCTGCTCTAATGTTATCTGAGCGCTGGGCAGCTTCCATGGAGCCCTCGCAACCTAAATGAATGCTGGGCTTGACTTCAATAGCAACCAGCTAGCTATGAATGCTAAGTTACTGTTCTGCTTGTGGTGGAACATATCAACTGACCAGTTGTCAAAATGAAATGTCAACAAATGGGTTATGCTAGCCAGCTAGTGTTCCCAAATAAATGTTAAGCTTGTTCGATACGTTATTTCACTGCTACATGGTCGTGCAGGCTGCAATGAGGTCTGTGTAAACAGGAAAAGACGGGAGAAAGATGGTGACAAGGGTAAGGTTCCCTTAAAAAAACCAAAGCGAGGAGAGGTCAATTATGTCCCCGATCATCCAGAAAACCATGATCATGATACATTAGAAGACGAAAGATGTGCCATGGTGGATGAAATGAAAAAGAGAAGTAAAGACCTGACACTCATCAGGCAGAAGATGGACCTCACATTCTCCCTTAGGAGAAAGGAGATTGTGGATGTGCAGCCCATGGTGTTGGAGATCCAGGAGAGATGGCCTGCTCTGTTTTCTGAAGAACAGCTAAGACCATTTTGTGTCATTATTTAGGTTTTCAGATTTCATCATAAACATTTTATCAGATTTTAGTTGTTTATTTTTCTCATTAGTCAAGTTCTTCTAATTCATTAATAATAGTTAATAAATGGCGGCACGGTGGTGCAGTGGATAGCTCTGTCGCCTCACAGCAAGAAGGTCTCGGGTTCGAATCCAGGCCGGGGGCCTTTCTGTGCGGAGTTTGCATGTTCTCCCCGTGTCCGCGTGGGTTTCCTCCGGGTACTCCGGTTTCCTCCCACAGTCCAAAGACATGCACGTTAGGCTAATTGGAGAGTCTAAATTGCCCGTAGGTATGAGTGTGTGAGTGAATGGTGTGTGTGCCCTGCGATGGATTGGCGACCTGTCCAGGGTGTATTCCTGCCTCTCGCCCGGAACGCATGCTGGGATAGGCTCCAGCCCCCCCCGTGACCCTGACCAGGAATAAGCGGCTTAGATAATGGATGGATAGTTAATAAATAATGTAATAATTTGCCAAGCTATCACAATGGTGATGTTTTTTTGCACAGGGTCAGAGCCTCATCTAGTGCCCCTGGAGATGGTAGGTAGTTCAGTATCTCAGCCTGGTCTTGAACTGGCAACCTTTCGGTTACTGATCAGTTTAAGTGTATGCTATATTTAGAATAATTTCACCACTTTACATTTCACCAAGAGACAGCCCTTTCTTTTGGCACTACATTTTCTCAACCGTAGAACTTCCGTATTCCTACGCATGCCGTGCATTGGATTACGCCGCAACAACACTTTCTGACCCAAACAACTGACCTTGCATATATAGCCAAATATGCAAACTCAGTCACTCAACAGTAATATCACCAAAAGTCCCTATTTTAATACCGAAATGTGTTACTGGTTTTGTGTTCAACAGATTTGTGCAGAGTTCAACCGTGTCACCACCAAGGAGCTATTGGGGACTTTCAGAGCGGCCTTAGACGAGTACTCTCCTCGACTGCTGAAACTGTATCGTGCCAGGAAGGATGCCTTTGGTCAACAGATGTAAAACCTCCTGGACAAGCTTGATGAACAGGTGGACTGATCACTTAAGATTATTTAACATATGTATTATTGGAATTTACACCTCCATGGTCCAGTCTTTATTTTTGCTCTTGAAGGGGATTACCGCCAAGTGAAAACATAGTGTTCACTACTCTGACCAGTAGTCTATTGGTTTCTTTTGTTTTGTGATTTTCAGACATCTGACATTGCAGTACACAGAAAGAGCACAGCCCTGGAAGGTCTACCGCTGTTTGTTTGTGAGGATTCAGGGACACTTTTCAAGACGTGTCTGGTGAGTACAGTAGGAGGTTTGATTGAGGTTTGATTTTTGGGAAGGAGTTTGCTCTCAGGTGTAGCCCAACATCTTTAGATATTCCATTGCAGGAAATATACCACAGCCAAACGTAGTCTGCATGTGAGGCATTTAAGGGACATCTGTAATTTGTAGCTACAGAAAATAGCCTGGGTTACACTTGCATTATCGTGTTACTGGACATGTAACTAACTTTTCAGTGTGAGCCATCTTACATGTGCTGTATCTCACTGTATCTTTCTATTAGGATATTTATTTGTTGAGGTAAAAGGACTGAAAAAAGGATTTTAATAACCATTGGTTTTGGCCTTGGTGCCCCACATTTGGACTGTGATGACCCAATAAATTTGTATTTATCAAAGGCCAAAGTGGCTTTGCCCTAAAAAATTACTAAATTCCAGGTCTGATATTCTCTCAGAATTTGGCACCACTTACATGTTTTCACCAGGAAACCGATCCAGATGATGAGACCAGAGGAGTCAAGATAGGAATCGTCGCTGTTCACTATCCAGAATGTTGCTGTTGTGTTGGAAGAGAAAATCGTCCTCACAGATCTCCCAGACCTGCCCACTGCCTTTGCCTGCCTGTTTGGCCTGCTCTTTGCCTTGAACATAGATTACCCCAAAGAACTTAAGTACACTTTTGAAGTGCTTGAGACCATCTTCATGGAACTTTCCACCAACTGCACACAGCGTGTGAGGAGCCTCAAAACCAACCTCCTACTCTAAGTCAGGTAAAGACTCATGTGGTGGAAGGAGTGGAACAGTTGAGCACCTTTACATGTGACTCCTCGAAAGTAGAACTTAGATGCACTGTATATAATGTTCTGAATGATCTGAAGATCATGGCATAACTTAAATGCTGGCGTTGGAACCAAATTCCATGCCTCGCCCAGACAAAATTAATCTGGGCATGCAAGTGTTTTTTTTGGTAGACTCACAAAGCTTCTCTCACACTGAAAAGTACTGTTTTGCAGGAAGAAGCCATTGTCTTGAAGAGCAGAGTACTTTTTAAATTGATAAGGTGTATTTTTTCGTGGATACTACTATACATTTTCCTCTTTATAGTTGATATAATTTCAATAACAATTAAATACAAAAATACAATTAAAACCAGCCAAAAAAGGGCACCTTTTGACTCTGAGGGCAAAAGGGCAGGGGCTCAAGCCCCCCTTGGGTCCTATCTGTGCACGTTCCTGCTCAGTTGTACAGCCAACATCCCGGATTATTTGGCATAATTTGGTTGTTAATGCGTTAAATGGCAATGCATGCACAATGATAACGAAGAGCTTTTCTTAAAAAATATGAAATTACTTGTGCTTAGAGCCTACACTAAAATGTTGGTGAAAAGAACTTTCCTCTCCATTGAGAGAAGATTAAAGCTAAAGTTAAATTGAGAATGTGAGGTTGTGTTATGACATATGGTGGTTTATTATCGTTCGTTTAATAACTTTCAAGATGTTACAGTAGGCTATGCGTTCGGTAGCCTATTTGAAACTGCTTTGGCCGAATTTTCACATATCCGATATGCCTCCCGTCGCAACAGGGTTGAATATTATATCACATATTTTGTAGTTTTACTATTGGGTATATAATATGGATGCGCACATGAAGTGCTTGCAATTTATGCATTTATATGATTGTGTATTTATATGAATACGTGAATTAGTACTATATTTGTGGCCAAAAATGCAAATCTGTATACTTCTTTAAGACCATTTTGTCTTACCAAATTTTATTTTAATTACACATGTTTTAGGCATATTTTAAAATGATTTAAATAATAAAAATCGCTTGCTTTTATAGGACGGGTGGTTGGATGATGATTTATAAATATGGTTCTCCTCTGTTTGAATTTTTATAAATCATATATTTCATATTATCGTTTAAGGTAATGTGGAAAGAATATTATGTGCTTATCTGTGGGCTGTATGTTTGTGTGAACAACACTGATCAATGAAATGTAGCTATATTTTAATGTGACAATTAATGTTTAACGTTTAGTGTTTCAATCATCATCGTGAGCGAGCGATCAGCTGCGGAAGACCAGGGTGGAAGTGCCTTATAAGGGACTGGAAAGACAAGATTCTGGGGAAGACAAGATTCCGAGAAAGGGGAGTTCCCAAAAAATGGGACATAAAAAGGAAGTCTGGAGCAGCGGTGGAGCCAGACGCAGTGAGCGAGCCCTTCGAGAAGCAGGACCGCATACACCACTCTCACTCTCGCCCTACGAATCAGACCTGCAGGCTACCCATCTGACCGGATCCTCTCGCCTGTCCACCAGTGTGTCCTCTCGTTCTCTCGCTGACATCTCCGAGGCCCACCGATGAACTGCAGAGTCGCAGCCGTAGCCCTCATCGTCTCCCTGGCCGTCCTGTCCATCACCACCGAAGGTATCCAACATTTTATAATCTCGAATTTTGTATTATTATATTATGCATATCTCGTAATGAATAATGGTATTTTGGAATATATAGATAAATTAGACAACCGGTATTAACATTTCTATTCTTCTCTCTTTCCTATATTTTCTCCTCCTCCTCCTCTTCTAATCTTCCCCTTCTCTGTAGGTCAAGAGCTGCGTTGTAGATGCATTGAAAGGCGCGCTAACTTCATTCCCCCCAAGCACATCCATGACCTGGAGCGCATCCCTGCAGGTGCACACTGCGAGAGGACAGAAGTCATGTGAGTCACGTGATCTTTCAGTGTTCGTTTGCTTAGAGGAAACCTTTATGCTGCGAATCACACACAGAGTCACAGTAATTCACAGGGTATTCCTCCTGAGAGTTTACTGTTCCCTGAGTGAAAATAGTGATTTGCATGGTTTTGTTATGGAACCCAAATCCTTTTTATGCAGTTAAACATTCATCGTGTGTCAATGGCTCTCCTAATAAAGAACAACTGTAAAACTGGCCAATTTACTGTTGTACCAGTTCACTGAGGTATTGAATTCCGGCATTAGTCTTCTTTAATTATTTGCACTGCCGACACCATTAATCAGAGAGTCTTACACAGTTTATCATTTCACATCATAAAAAACAATACAGAAAATATGCATGCTGCTTGATGACAAGCACCATAGCAGTTCAACGCAGCTAACTTTGAATCCGCAGCCTTCTAGATACAAGGCTGGCGTCCAAAACGCAATTCTTAACAAAAAATACTCCGAAAACTTTCCCAGGGGTGTGGCCTACTCCATTCATTTGAACTTGACAGGTTTATATGTTTTACTGTTAAACTTATCGTTATTGGTACCATTATTCTCAACATGACTGGTGGTTTGACCATGAACATTGGTTCTCTCACAGTATTACCATGAAGGGAGGAAGACATAAGAACATGGAGGTATGCGTGGATCCAGATGCCAAGTGGGTGAAGGCCTTAATGGAATTCCTTGCAAAAAAAGTAAGTGCCTTCTCAGACACTACGTGTGCATTAATGTGATGTCATGTATAAAGGATATGTGTGTTCGCATTGTGTACCTCTATTTTTATTTTATTTAGTTACTTAACTAACGAACAGACTGTAATACAGCTGTCGTCATTCATGTGGACTTTCGATTAATTTACTTGAGGCTGTTACTACAGGCGTATAACTACAGGACTGAGATGGTGCTAAGTATTCAGAAGGAGAATGTATTTCATATTTCATTATATGAATAATACTCATATAACACCAGAATTAAATCATAGAATACAAATATGGTTTAAATGTCATCATCGGAAATGATTCACTGATATGAGACACATAATTGTTTCATTAAGTATCAGCTTGTGTACCTGGACACTTTTTGCATTGCCTTATGTTTATTATCCTCTGTTGCAGGTTGGACAACAAAAGTGACCTCCATCTCAAAAGTGACCTCAACATGCCGAATGTTCAGAATGGAAGCTCGTCACTATGCACTGAAGTGGGACTCAATGCTGATGTATTGTTTCGCTATAATGTGAAATTCTAATCAACATGTCTTTTATACTTTTATACTGAATGCAATGATGTTATTTCATGTATAATCCATATTATTATGTTTGTTGTTGTGAGCATTGTAGTGAATGGCCTGTGACTCATACCCAGTCCACTTTTCTCATTGTGATGTGAAAAACTCTGATGGAAGCGAAACTACCTGTAAAAACTAAATTATTTTTTCTAACTGTGCAATATTCTGCATGTGCAAAGAAGTGTTTGACAATGTGTTTGTCTGTTTTAACTTAACAAAACATGTTTGTAAAGTTCATGAAAATAACATTTGTGATGAAAATAAAATGTGAACAAACAGATACGGCTATGACGAGTATTCACCCCCTTTTTTCACACTTTTCACATTTTATTTTCTTACTTCATGGAATCAAAATGGAATTAATTGGGATTAGCTGCCACTGATCAACACAAAAAAGAATCTATAATGTCAAATAAAATAAAAAGACTCAACTTTTTCTTCATTAATTACAAATAAAAAACAGACAATAATTGATTACATAAGTATTCAACCCCTTTACTTCATACAAGGTAGAAGCACCTTTGCAATTCCAGCCTGCTGTGAGCCTATTTGGGTGACTCTCTACCTTAAAACAGAACCTTGAGATAAGGGATGGAGAAGTACTAGAAAAACTGCAAAAGCTGAACTGACAAATAATATGGTCACAATGAGACAGTACAATTCTAACATATGCATAATAATATACATGTACCGTACCACAAAGTAATTCCAAAATGTTTTTTGGCAGTGTTTATCTTATTTCCGAGCTTGTGTGAATAACATTATTGTGTGATTATGTCACAGAATGTCACACAGGCAATTGACAGGGTTAGACCTAATGCACACTAATCACGAAGTGGCAATTGACAGCGAGAAGGTGCTGACAAGACAGTATAGAAGTATGTGCATTGATTTCAATTGGCAATCTCCCATAGCCACCATGTGTGTGCTCACCATATGGAAAAAAACTTTGTGGGTGTCCCTGACCACATTGACAAAACACATTTGTAACTGATGTTTTTAACACAACAAGTGTGTTGCAATATCTTTTCCTGTGTGGGTGTGAGCGACATGTGAACCAGTGCAAAAGTAGGGAGAGATTGCCTTTTATAGTAAACTTGAGAGATAAGATTCCATGGAAGTGTGAAATCTTGGCAGAGACTTGTCTTGCTGCCTGACAAGTGGGTGTTTCCTTACCTTAACGCCAACAATGGGATAAAGGGAGCTTGGAGCAGTGGTGGAGTCGTGGCAGGCGAGCAGAAGGAAAGCCACAGGCAGCTCTCACGCTTTTGTTATATACCTGCATGCAGGCTGCCCTTCTGACCTGATCCTCGCGCTTGTCCACCAGTGTGTCCTCCTTGCGCTTTGACATCTCTGAAGCCAGTCTACATCCACATCCTTTTTAGATGTAACATTGACCATTGAGTGATTCTTCTCATTGACAAGAGTTGGTAACATGCTACTGTAGATATTCCATTTGTGTTTCCCCTTGGGAGTTGCCATGGGCAATGCAAAAACGACTGTAGATTCAAGTCATATTCAGTTGTGAGTGAGGGGCCACTCATCTAACCAACGTTACTTTTAGATTGCTCGTAAATTCAGACATAATTCTGCTGATAGTGTGGAGTGTGTGCATGATGTGAGAACAGCACATCTCTGGAGTTATATTCTATGGAATATATTCTATTTGTAAATTGCAACCTCTGAAACATCTTATATTGCTCATTACATCACAAGTACTGTCAATAATGAATGCCCCCCTAATGAAAAAAAATGTATTGGAAAACTACAGTAGAGTGTACAATTTGGAATCATTTCCATAGGGTAAAATAAGTCCAGTGTTGAACAGTTATTTGTTCTGTAAGCTTATCATTCAATGAGATGGCAGTTTGTAAAGCCATTTCACAATTTAGCTATTTAATTAATAAGGATTTGGGTCACCCTTTGCCTCAGGTTCAATCCTTCTTGGAATGCTGTCATACAAGTTTTAACTGTTTCTAGTGGGATATTGTACAAATCTTCAATATCTTTAATAAATGACATACAGGTAACTGCCTAAATAAATGAAACATGAGTAAATAAGGGATATAAAGTATATTGAAAGCAGGTGCTTCCACACAGTTGTGGTTCCTGAGTTAATTAAGCAATTAACATTTCATCATGGTTAGGGTCATGTATAAATGTGCTGGGCAGGTTCAGTTGCCCATTACTTTGGCTACCATGGATAGAACAAGAGATATAATGCTGGCTCAGAAGTTGCCAGAAGGATATATAGGCTACATTTTAAAATCTAGCCTACTATAACAGGTCAGATCTTACTGCATGTAGGACAAAAAAGTCGGCTGATGAAAATAATTTCGTCAATTCATAACACAATAAAAAGCTATATTTTAAAATAAAAAACAATCGAATAAAATGATGAAATCAAATGAAAAATTATTTTAAAAACGCACATGCAGCTTTCTAATTAGGTTCCTAGCGAAGAAAGATCAATAGAAAAAAAGAGAAACGTTCGTACACTAAAAATTCCCAAACAAATTTAATCACGTTTCAATCCCACTGGGATTTTAGTCAGGTCTCAGTAATAATAAAACAAATAAAATTAAAATAAAAACGAAAACTGAAATACAATACGTGGTCACAACGAGGCAATATCATTCTAATATATGCATAACTGTATACGTGTACTGTACCGCAATAACTAATTGCAAACGTTTGGCCAGTTTTTATGTAATTTGAGAATTTACGTTATCGTGTGAAACAATGTCAGACCCGCGACTGACGGGTTCAACCAGTGGCGATTTTAGGGGTGCATGGTTCAAAAATAATTTTCTTTTAAATGTTTTTTGACATTGATTTGAAAATTGTAATATTTTCATCCCAACAGTAGGGGATGCAAATGCACTGGGTTCAACGCTACTGCACACTCATGAATCATGAAGTGGCAGTTGACAGCCAGAAGGTGCTATGGGATTTTGATGCAACGGAGTCAAAGAGGATAATCACCTTCAATTAGGTAGGTTTCATTAATGTTGTCATCTGTGTCTACAATCGTAAAAAAATCGCTCTGACACAACACGTTTGTATATTTTACTATGACAGGTGTGTTGCAATATCTTTTCCCCTTTGTGTGTGTGTGTGACCGTGCCAGAGCAGAAAGAGATTTAATTGAAACCTGGGAGATTCCGTGGAATAATGACAACAGGAGTCGAGGGGTGTTACCTTTCTTTAATGTCACGAGATAAAAAAGGGAGCTTGGAGCAGCGGTGGTGTCAGACGCAGCGACCGAACCCTTTACAGTCAGACCTGCAGGCTACCCGACTGACCAAATCCTCTCGTCTGTCCACCAGTGTGTCCTCCTGTCGTTCGCTCCTTAACATCTCCGCGGCATCAGCTCCAGAGATCGCCATGAACTGTAGAGTCACAGCCGCCGCTCTCGTCATTTGCCTGGCCTTCACATCCGTCGCCGCTGAAGGTATCCCACGTTTTCATCAAAAGTAGCCTAGTTAAAATGTAAATAATGCAAATTAGACTTGTGCTGCATTTGCCTCAACGTGATGATTTTTTCAGGACTTGTTGTATGTTAGCACTGTACTATGAGCTGGGATATGGGGATCAGGTCTGCAAACTGGCATCTAACCAATGCTCATGAGGTGAATAAGGAAGCTTGAGGGAAATCAAGCTTATACAATATGTGTGCTGTAAAAGTTTAATTTTGTGCATAATTCTTCTCTTCCCTTCTCTGTAGGTCAAACGCTGCGTTGTAGATGCATTGAAAGGCGCGCTAACTTCATTCCCCCGAAGCACATCCATGACCTGGAGCGCATCCCTGCAGGTGCACACTGCGAAAGGACAGAAGTCATGTGAGTCACGTCATCTTTCAGTGTTAGTTTGCTTAGCGGGGTCATGCCTCCGGAGCCGCATGCTCTTTCAGCAGGTCCGCACAAAATAAATAATAAGTATCCAATGAATCGAAAAAATTGGGTGCTTTTTTTTTTTGGCGTAGCACCTCCCCCGTTGAAGAAAATCCGAGGGGCGCAAGAATTATTTTCGCGTTGCAGTCACGTCATCTTTCAGCTTTTTTCGCTGCGATCGAGTTTGCCCCCGTCGACAGAAAATGGTGCGGCTCCCAGTGTTTTCTTTTCCGTGAAACCGGGTCCAAATGGCTCTTTGAGTGTTATGGGTTGCCGACCCCTGGCTTAGAGAAACCTTTAGCCTACGCTGTGAATCACACGCAGTGAAAATGACCACACATACCACGCTACCAGCTCTCCTGCCTCCCTCTCACTTAGACAATAAAACATATTTTAATAATTAAATTATTTATTTCCTGAAACCACAACAATAACAATATATCATGTGGCAGTCACACCAATTTTTCCTTGAATACCTCTGTCACACGCCGCGTGACAATTCCTGGACTGGAGCAGAGCAGCTGATGGTAAGACGTGGCAGAGGAGTCGGGTTTGCCGGTCTACGGACCGGATCTTTCCTTTTTTTCGTGGGAGAGCAGGTTAAAATAAAACAAACACAAATACAAAATCTTTACCCTACTTGCCGCGAAGCTTTCGAATAAACACATTGAACTGAAAATAACAAAACCAAATTAAACAATATCGAACCGGAACTTCAGTCTCCGTTCGATATTTTACTTTCACTTTGCTTTGCTTTACTTTCCTTTCGGGTTTCAGCCGCCTACTGAAGAGAGCAGAGCAGTTTTAAAGCACACAGATGTCATTATCAGACACAAGACGCCTTCCACAACCTCATTACATTACAGGCATTTAGCAGACGCTCTTATCCAGAGCGACTTACAGTTTCACATTTCTTTACATACAATCCATGTATACAGCTGGATATTTACTGAAGCAATCCAGGTTAAGTACCATGCTCAAGAGTACAACGGCAGTGACCCACCTGGGATCGAACCTGCAACTTTTGCAACCTTTGCGTTACAAGCCCAGTTCCTTAATCATTATGCTATGCTAATACTCAATGTTAGAGTATTTCTTCTCTGTCACAACCTATACATATTGTTACCATTATTCTCAGTGTGATCAGTGGTTTGATCATGAACATTGGTTCTCTCACAGCATTACCATGAAGGGAGGAAGGCATGAGGACAGGAAGATATGCGTGGATCCAGATGCCAAGTGGGTGAAGGCCTTAATGGAATTCATGACAAAAAAGTAAGTGTCTTGTCAGACTGTAATACGGCTATCAATTTTCTTGAGGGTGTTACTACAGGACTGATATAAGGTTAAATATTTAGAGGGACATTATTTGTTATATCTTTGTATATTATTAATCCTCATAACACCAGTAAACTGTAGTAGACTAAAGTGGGATGACTCACATTACATAACTCACAAGTAAACAGGACTACACTGAAATGGCAACAATCTTATCATCTGAAATAATTCACTGACATAAAACACATAATTGTTTTATTAAGTATCATCTCCGTGTACTGTGCCAGGAGCCATGAGCATTTATTTATGTCTGTTGTCCTCTGTTGCAGGCTGAACAACAAAAGGAGGTAAAGTCCACTGGACTTTCATATTAGGACTGCTCACAAGCTCATTGCAGATGTATTCAGTGCAGTTGTAGGATTGCATCTTTATATAATAATGTGACATTCAGATTTACATGTAATAGAGTGCTGATATTCATACATGTATATATCAAAGACAATTACATATACAGTATGTGGCTGTATATGTTTTTGTTGAGAGTACTGGAGTGAATCTATTGTGGCTTATACCTAGTTCTTTCTTGTTGTCTTGTGAAGAGCTGACCAGAAATGTAATTAATGTAAATATAACATTTTTGACCATGTTAAATTGCAGTGCACTGCCTATACTGTGTGCAAGGTAGTGTTGGATTATGTACAGTACCAGTCAAATGTTTGAGTACATCTGCTGGAAACTAGGTTTATCTCATAATTGACAATGTTTTACACCTTATATATGTTTCTGTAAGTACTTGAAAATGACAAAAAAAAACACATGTAACAATAAACAAAAGGAACATCAAAGAAATGTTCAAGAAAATTGAATTGAAAATTGAATCTTGGATTCCTCAAAATAGCCACCCTTTGCCTTGATAACAGCCTCACAAACATGGGCCATTCGGAGACACTTGTGAGTTGCTTTGCTTTGACTCTTATGTCCATTTTGTTCCATACAAGTTCTATGGGATTGAGGTCTGGACACTGGACAGGCCAGGTCATTAGTTTGAGTTGTCCTTCACGTTCCTCCTTCACCAGATAATTCTTGCACAACTTCAAGGTGTGTTTCGGGTTGTTATCTTGCTGAAGAATGAAGGAGTGCCCAATTAGCCATAATCTAGATGGAAGGTGTATTCAAACCTTTGACTGGTACTGTATATATGAACAAATGATTTCAGTTGTGTATTTTCTGTAAACTTTTTGTACAGAAAATAAAATATGAATGTACAACTAAGTTTTAAGTCTTGACCTTTTTCTCCTTGTAACAGTGACCATAACTGATTTCTCTCATTGATGAGAGTTGACAACATACTATTGTGTTGAGAACACAAGAAGCATTGTAGTTTCAATTCATATTGGCTGTGTGTGTGTTGTGACTTGAAACTTGTGACTTGTGGAAAGTTTTAAGATTAAATGAATGTATATTTAACATTAAATATATTAATTATAATATATCTTGCAGATCATAAATGATCAATTGCAGATCAAAACCAAATCAAGATAAAAAACAATAATAATAATAATTTACTAACCTTTTCCTTCCCGGTGTGACAGGTATGGTATGCAGCTGCCAACAACGATGTCTATCACTGTATTACTGCACTGATCTCTTGCACAAACAATGATTGATCATACCATGTATTAATGCACATCTTGTAAATCGCTCTGGATAAGAGCATCTACTAAATGTTTAAAATGTAAAATGTAAGACCCCTGTATCATCCTATATTGCTCATTGCATGACAAGTACTATCAGGCCCTAGCTACCCCAAAAAAACATACATGTGTACAGTAGAGTGCATTTAGGGCACTTATGTTATCCACAGGGTAAAAAGTATGACAGGACTAGGGAATAGTGAAAAACAAAACACAATTTTTTATTTAACATATAGGCATATTAAATATGATTTGTGCGCTTATATTTGTATCATGAAGGATCGCATGTGTACCTTTGAAGGTACAACGAACTGCAACAAACACATTTGTACCCTGGGGAACAAAAGTGTTCCATTTATTGATGCGGGTGTATAGTTCCCTGGAAAAGCAGTCTGTCAGCAGATTAAATGAAATGTATTCTTTTGGTTTATGGCTGTCATTGTAGTTACAAACCAATACCATCGACTCACTCAGCAGAGAACAGAGGGGAACGGCTCAATTTGGCCATTCGTCTTGTATTTTCCGCCCAATGTACAATGTGACAGCTTTGAGCGTGAAGAGACGTACAAGTAGTGGCTAAACATGTGCAAACTCGAACATGAAGGGTATAAAAAGGAACCCTCGAGCAACTTCCCACATAGTAGACTAACCAGTAAAAATGTCATTTTAGGGGTGCACTTGGATGAACAAAAAGCGGTTTGTCCTTCACTGTTCTAACAGAGCAATTTATTTAGTGCCCGCCTGTTTAGCCTTGCAGCTCACGATCAATTCTTTTTGTTGATGATGTCTTTTCCAATTACATGTTGACCATTTGACATTTTAATTTAGTAGATGCCTAGTTACTTCAAACCTGTTTCCCACAACATAAGCTACCCAAAAATATTTACATAATGTTTTTGAGACTCCTTAGTCTTCTTCCACTGGCTACCAGTCATGGCTTTATTATTGTTAACCTGTAGTTAAAATATTTTAGGGGGAGCATCAAATAAATCTGGTCCTTTCCCACAACATAAGGCCTATTTACAGAGCAGTGAGAGGAACTGCAGACTTACCTACAATCTATTATCAAACTTTACACACCTGCCGGACCACTCCGCTCCACAACCTCGGCTCGCCTCATCATCTCTTCTCAGAAGGGACCCTGGCCCCTGAGCTCTCCCACTACAGCCAGAATAGCCAAGTCACTGTCCATATTCCACTGCAGACTAAAAAAACATCTTTATGAAAAAGTTGCACAATTACACATACTATCGGTTGTGAAATTAATCATTACTGCTCATTCCCTACCCTGTCTTGGTTGCACTTTCTTAAAGTCATGCTGGATAAGAGCATCTGCTAACTAGCTAGATGGAAACGTAATGTAAATATTGTAACAGATTGGCGATTGTATTGGGGTGAAAATATCATTCCTGTATCAGAGTGATTGAATGGAAAGGAATACTTCAATGCTTTCATTGTATTGTGTTCATATTTTGCTGCAGTTTTTTCTGGTGGGTTGTTTTAAAGTCCATTTCATTCGAGTGATGAGAAATGTGCTGGATTTATCTAGTCCCCTGTGACTTCTGACAGCTCTCCTTGTTGAGAAAAAACAATATATGTTTTAGTTTTTAAATATACAGGAGTACTGTAAGTGCATGACGTTTATTGTGAGGGTAGGTAGACCTGACAGAAACACAGATTTTTTTTGACAGTACAGGAATCCTGTGTGTACCAAGAGGTTTCATTACATCAGTTTTGGCCTTTTCCATCAAATATATTAACACCAAGCAAAATGGCCCTGGCCCAGATGTAAATGTATTTAAAGTAATTCAGCAAAAGAATATCATCACAATATTACTCTTGAAATCTTAATACCTGGGCTTGAATTGCTTCAATAAAATATCCAGCTGTGTAAAATAGAGAGCATGTAAAAATGCACACCATGTAATTCACTCTGGATATGTTAATAAAATGAATAATGGACTGCAAAGTGAAAATAAATTGCATTGGATTAATGGGCAAAGTCAGCTTTGTTTCCATCATGTTGGTCACCTTTCTGTCCACGTCAAAACAAAAACTTTTTTTAAAGATGAATCGCTTTAAGCTGTTGGGAAAACAATAATTCCATTTTATTTTATTGACCCATTTCTCTTCCTGGTTCTCTGTGGCTCAGTTGGTAGAGCACAGCGTTGGCATTTCCCCCACTGGGGCCACATATACTGAAAATGTATGCATTCACTACTGTAAGTCGCTTTGGATAAAAGCGTCTGCTAAATGGCGTATATATTAATTGTTATCTAGAAACATTTGGTAAGATATGCTATGTGGTGTCATTTTGAAACATGTGATGTATTTTCATAATACTTCATACAGGTCTATGGGCTAATAGGTCACATGTCATATGACCAGCAGATGAATATATTTCTGTTGAGTCAGTTCAGTAAATAATATATTCACACAATCTCATGCTTTGTCCTGAGGGCATTTGTTGTGCACTAAGACACTGGGTTTCACAAGACAAAACAAGATGACTTTTGTGTCTTCTGTCGATAGTGATATGGTATTTAATGAGGGTCATACAAATGACTCTTTCCTCTTTTTCTTTGAGAGGCATGTGATGGGTGAAATAGCAGTTGAGAAATGACTTCCCATTTCTACTATCTGTAGGCGCGCACACACACATTTATTTCCCAGAAGTACAGTATATATTCATGAAGACATAATACGAATGATTTCATTCTCATATTTTCCTAAAAACGAATTGCACAAATATGAAATAAACCATCCCAGTAATGTGTACTTGTATCACACCATACATCAGGGGTGGTTAACCCTGGTCATGGAAAGATGCAGGGCACACTGGTTTTTGTTTTAACCCTAAAATCAGCAACCAATTTAGACCCAAGAAGCCAGGTGAGGCGAGGTAACTGTGTAATAAACTGCTATAATTCATAAATTAAGTGTTGAGTAACCAAATACCAGCACACACTGCGGCTCTCCAGGACCAAGGTTGGCCACCCCTTCCATATGTTAGAATTGTTTGCTGAAATCTTCATTTGTTTGCTTAACGGTGACACAGCTTACAATTTATTATTATTTCATTTTATTTTTAGATCTGTGCTGGGACCTCTACTCTACTCTTTTCTCTTTTAATCCATGATCTACCCGTAATGAACAAAAAATGGAAGTCATTTAATAGGTTGGGTGCTGGGCCATGAAACTGTCTGCTCTCCTCCCAGGCGAGAATTTGCATTCAACTGATCTGTGGTTGTTGGCCTGTTTTGCCTTGCACTTCAAATTAATGTACGAACATCCTGAACCTATAGAATGATCTTCTGCCCACTGCTGCCCACTGCTGCCCACTGCTGCCCACTGCTGCCCACTGCTGCCCACTGCTCATGATGTCTTTCCCTCTGAGGGCCAGATTTGCTCAATTATTGTGACTGCTTTTCGAAAGCAAAAGCGGTCGCTATAAGATCGCAATATTGACGTTGGATTTACTAAACGGTCGCAATGGGTCAAATCGCTATTAGGAATGTCATTTGTGGGGTTATGCCACTTTGTGACTTTCCTTTAGATCAATGGTTAAATCTGTTCATGCATATGCATACCTGGGGTGAACACGGTAAAACAGGGTGGATATTTTGTAAATTAGGTTGATTAAGTATTCCGTCTGATTTAAAGCATGCCTTAATTGTGACTCTCCTCTTAGCATGAGAATTTTAATCCACATTATGTATTGCACTTTCCAAGTTGCTAGTCAATGTCCCAGCAATGCAAAACAAATAATTACAAACGTTGTTGCAAAGTAACCCGGTCCATGTCATGATAGCTTGATTTTCAGGAATACCTGTATCTACAGACAGTGAAGCCAGAATTCTAAATATATACCCTATATAGTATAAATATTGTTTACTAGAACTTAAACTAGAAATTAAAATTATATGCAGGATTTCTATTGATCAATCTGTTGTCAGCTAGCAGTCAGCATAAAAACGCAGTTCTGAATTTTAACAATTGTCTTATTGTGCAATAGGGTATAGAATGAATCATGAATACAGTTGTAATTTCAGATGCTCTGTGGCCTTATCCCATCACAAGTTCAACCATGTCTATTCTTTATCGTTAGTCTAATTGTTTCCCTGGTTGAACCGGTCTTTTTCCCACATTATGTTGTAGGAAGGTGGGTTGTTTTTTTTGGACACCACCTAATGTCATGCCATCTTTTCTTTACATAATCTACTGTTCGTTTTCCATGCCTAATGAATGTTTTTTGTGTGATATCACTGTTTGGTGATCATTGCCTCTATTTCCTGATCGATAAATTCCTGATCTGTTCATTTTCTTGTGCTTACCTCGCCTGGTATCCATTTGTTGGTGCATTGTGATTTGGACGTGTAAGCATCCCATATTGTTTCAGCCCCTTTTTATGGGTGTCTCAAACCACAAAATTGCAAATGAGGGCGTTTAATTTCTTTCATTGCGTAATTAGAACCTGTCTTAGTAAATTGATCGTTAATGACCACAAAATAGCTGCAACATAGCGACTGTTGTTTCTATGTAGTAAATCTGACTTTTATGCTGACAACAAATAGCCTTCTTTCAAAGTCCAGTATTGTGAAATGAAGCCCACATTCACCCTTGGAAAAATCCTAACTTCCCACAGGGGTACGAGTGATCTTGTGATAAAAGACCAGTAAAACCCCCCCCAACACACACACACACACACACACAGGTTGTGTCCCCTGAACTTCATCTCATGACTGTCACTTGCCAAATATGTGCACTGTTGAAACTGAAACACAAACATACTTCTACAAACAAACAGACATGAAAGCTCTTTAAAAAAACGTCTGTGTAATGAGGAGCACGTGACATGCATTGATATATAGGGTGAGTGGGCATGCTGTCCTATGCACAGCCACACAGCAACGAGCGCAACAGCAGCCTAGAGAAGCAGCTACAGAGCAGCAGCACAGACCACACCATGCGTTCACCACTCCTCTTCCTTCTGATCGCCGTCTCCTTCCTCTCAACAGACGGTGAGAAAAATCGTGCTTATTCCTCTGTGCTGTATGATGGTATTGATGCCTATTACAGTGCAGTATGTGCTTTCACAAGCTTCTGAATTTCTGCAATATTTTGATACATTTAATTCATTTCACAATCGAGACTTTGCCGTTCATATAGGCCTACACTATTTTAAAATGCATACTGTACAGTACATTGTGTAGGCTGTTAATGAGGTTCCATAGAAAAGTTCGATTTGTTTTACTGGGATTTTTTTATTTTATTTTGCCCAGCTTGACATTATTAACGGAAGCAACAGCAGCTCAATAGCAGCTTTCACAAGGACGAAAAATATGGTGAAATTACAGTACAATCGTAGAACCACAATATTTGAAAATTCACTCTGTTAAAAGAATGAAACATTTTACCCATCGTGTGCAGCTAACACGTGCCCTGTCCTTTTGTAGCGGCAATACTTGAGATGTTTACATTTGTTCACATTACAATTTAGCAGACGCTCTTTTCCAGAGGGACTTACAGTTTACATTTCTTTACATACACTCAATTTATAGAGCTGTATATTGAAGCAATTTAGGTTAAGTACCTTGCTCAAGGATATAATGGCAGTGCCCCACTTGGGAATTAAACCTGCATCCTCTAAATTATATGCCCAGCTTCCTTTTTTTAAGGCAAGGCAAGTTTATTTCTATAGCACATTTCATACACTAGTGCAACTCAAAGTGCTTTACATAAAAACATTTAAAAAGGCATAAAAACACATTTTAAAAAGCATTTAAAAACACATAAAACAGAGCATTTAAAAGGCACTTTAAAAGATTTTATAATAAACAGATAACCATTATACTAGACTGCCGCAGGTTTTGCTCAAAGCAGAACCACAGCGTAAGAGTCAGTGGTTAATGTGTATTACATGTTCTTCAAAATGTATTCACTCAGGTATGCAAACAATTGGGACGGGTTACTCTGGGTACTGCAAGTGTTTAAACCACGAGCACAGGCTGATTCCCGCAAACAGCTTGAGGAGCATTGAAATCCTTCCCAGAGGGCCAAGCTGCAAGACCACAGAGGTCATGTGAGTGCCATACAGAAGCATGACATCACCAGTACTGTGGGAAATTACAGCAAACATCCATCTGTCATCCACTGCTATCAAAGTTTGAACAGTAATTTTATACATACGCACATTTTTTCAAAATAAATACATAAATACAGTATATACGTTTCTTTTTCAGTGCTACTATGATAAGCGGTCAGAGAATCTGCCTGGATCGTCATGCTCAGTGGGTGAAGAAAGTCGTCCGTTTCATTAAAGAGAAACAGAGACAAAAAGGGTAAAAACTTTCACATCCATTTTTAAATATCAACCCCTTCTTGCCATTTCTTTGTCATCTTTATAAATGTGTGTGGGAATTTGATTGAGGGATAACTTAATTTCAAGTGTTTTGTCCCATTTTGGTATGGCAATATGTTTTAACTCACCAAGTAATTTAATTAATAAAGAATTGTGTTTGTCTATGAATGATTTATAAAATGTTATGACAGTTTAATAAAATAATTATACAGGCTTCATGAAGGATTTAGGACAATACACACATTTTCCAGAGAATGTGAATTATCTCAAATGTTCTGGTTACATTTTAAATGATAAAAGGCTATAGTAAATTCAGCTGTTGAATTATATGACAGCAATTTTCAAGAGTATCTGCATTTTACTTTATCTACAATCTTATTCAAATAATTCATGTGAAGATTTCTTTTTCAAAAAAACATTTTAGATTAATTCTCAAAACAACAGCCCACTGGACATGTAGGGGAATGTATGAATTGGAACTGTTGACTCTGATGACTGGGATGTATTCCAATTCCAAGGAATAAGCTGTCATAAGCTGTCCTGGAACCATGTCAGAAGCACAAAAATGTTGCATGTGTTGAATATACAATATTCAATACAATACAGGCACTCCTCACTTAACAACCGAGTTCCGTTCCTACGACTAGGTCGTTAAGTGAATTGGTCGATAAGTGTGGAGCCGCCCCTTACCGATATTTCAAGCATACTGTACTGGTAGTGGGTTTGTGTCCACCATCTTTAGATATTGTTTTAATGTCACCTTTGCACCATTTATAACATTTTTAGTATATTTTTAAATGTTTATACAGTAGTATACTGTATACTGTAATAAGCAGAATAGAGGAAATCAGCTCTAATATACATTACTTAGGTTTGCATACTGTAAAAACAGGTGGTCGTAAATCACAGGTAGGTCGTTAAGTGAGGAGTGCCTGTACACTATAAGATGTATATGTATACCGTATATATATATATATATATATATACAGTACCAGTCAAAAGTTTGAGTACACCTTTCTTCTGGATTACGGCTAACCGGGCACTCCTTCATTCTTCAGCAAGATAAGGACCCGAAACACACCTTGAAGTTGTGCAAGAACTATCTGGTGAAGGAGGAACATGAAGGACAACTCAAACTAATGACCTGGCCTGCCCAGTGTCCATACCTCAATCCCATAGAACTTGCATGGGACAAACTGGACAGAAGAGGCAAAGCAAAGTACCCCACAAGTGTCTCTGGGAATTGCTGCAGGAGAGCTGGGAAGACATGTCAGGTGATTTCCTCCTGTAACGTATTAACCAAATGGCCCATGTTTATGAGGCTGTTATCATGGCAAAGGGTGGCTATATTGAGGATTCCAAGATTCAATTTTCAATTCCATTTTCTTGAACATTGCTTTGATGTTACTTTTGTTTATTGTTACATGCGTTTTTTGTAATTTTCTAGTATTTACAGAAACGTATACGGTGTAAAACATTGTCAATTACAGTACCAGTCAAAAGTTTGGACACACCTTCCATCTGGATTACAGCCAATTGGGCACTCCTTCATTCTTCAGCAAGATAACGACCCGAAACACACCTTGAAGTTGTGCAAGAACTATCTGGTGAAGGAGGAACGTGAACGACAACTCAAACTAAAGACCTGGCCTGCCCAGTGTCCAGACCTCAATCCCATAGAACTTGTATGGGACAAACTGGAAAGGAAGAGTCAAAGCAAAGCAACCCACAAGTTTCTCTGGGAATTGCTGCAGGATAGCTGGGAAAACATGTCGGGTGATTTCCTGCTAAAACGTATTAACCGAATGGCCCCTGTTGGGGGGCTATTTTCAGGCCAAAGGGTGACTATTTTGCGGAATCCAAGATTCAATTTTCCATTCAATTTTCTTGAACATTGCTTTGATGTTCCTTTTGTTTATTGCTACATGCGTTTTTTGTCATTTTCAAGTATTTACAGAAATGTATACGGTGTAAAACATTGTCAATTATGAGATAAACCTAGTTTCCAGCAAGTGTGTCCAAACTTTTGACTGGTACTGTATGAGATAAACCTAGTTTCCAGCAGGTGTGCTCAAACTTTTGACTGGTACTGTATATATATGAAGCTCCCTCTGTCTGCAATGTAGATCATTTTATTTTATTTCAGCATGCACTTTTTTAACATAGCTTTGTTTTTTATGGGAATATAATTTTGTTTCAATGCAAAATGCACTGGCCCTACTGTACCACAGCTCTACAATGCATTTTACATTTGACCATCTGTGCAGTAATCACATAATGCAGTTCACGCTTTATGTCAATGTTTTAATCACAAACGTATTTGTGCACTTGTGCTTGTGCTGCCAATATGCCATCACTGTGTCCGTGTGTAGAAGATACCACATTCATATATATTTATTGGCATGGATACATTTGCCATCATTTATCCTAGGATAGGATGATACACATTTTTAAAATGTTTAATCATTTTTAAAATATATTATTATGTATTATTCTACGTTTGGTTTCTGCAGTTGATTGTCATCTTATGTAAATGTATAGGGCACATTTTGAGTCACAGTATTATTTTTCCTCTTTTGTCATCCCTCTTGATATGACCATTCTCTTTTAAAGGGAAAACACTGGGCCCCAAGTCTGTGCAATGTTTGTCAGAGTGGCATTGTGGGTAGAGAGTTTGGAATGTTTTTAAAAAAAGTTCCAGATGTGAATCTCAGTTGTGGTGCTTCTGTTGTGCCCCTGTGCAAGGTACTTAACCCGATCTGCTCCAGTAAATCCCTCAGAAGTAAACTATGCATGTCACCATGGACACAAGCATCTGCTAAGTAAATCACACCATGGTGTGGTTCTTTCACTCCTACTCATGGACTAGTTCATGTTTGTAATCTTCAAATATAGAGGCTAAATATTGTGTCATTGACTGCAAGCATTTTAAAAGACAACAGGGCCGTTAACATGGCTGCAGAAGGAAGTTAACCTGTCCGCTTGTGCTTTTAGAAACCTTGTGTGATGGCAGCAGCACATCACCAGCAATGACAAGACAGTGGTGTCTGACAGCCCGCATTTGAAAAACATCCACTGTGACACAAGAGGACTGCAAGCTCCAGAGAAAGAGATGGTTTCTACCAACCTTGCTCCCCCCCATTGTTTATACACAAATACTTATGAAGCTATGTGCAGGATGAACATTTATCTGTCAATTCAACTTAATGCAATATATGAATTGACAGGATACATGTTATCAAATGTAAAGCTTGTTTAATTAAGTGACATTCATATATACATATGTTAAATTATATGTTTTTCCCAGGTGGCGCATTGCCATTGTACCCTTGTGCAAGGTACTTAACCTGAATTGCTTCAGCAAATATCCAGCTGTATAAATGGATAGTGTGATTTGAAAAAGTAAGCCCGTAAGTAAAGCCGCTTTGGATATGAGCTAAATGTAATATACTTATGTGTATATATGTAAATAGAGTTAATGACATTGACGATTTACCTACAATGTTATCTGCACTGCACAGTTGTACTTTACTCACGAATCAACATGTCAATAAAGCTTTCTGGTTTCATCTCAAGTCGATTTTACTGTGGAACTTGAGCTTTCACCAATTGTTAAGAGCTACACACAGATACACAGATATAGCCAGTATCCCAGTCAGGTGCTGGGCAGAGAGAAAGAACAGTGAAGAGTGAATGCCTTCAAACAGCATACATGCTCCCAAAAAATGCTTACAAAAACAGAGAAAGGACATCATTTCAGTCAAAGACGGGTGTTTATATACATTTATATTTATTCACTTAGCATACTCTTATTTAGAGCAATTATAACATCGGTGCCTAATGCTTAGACCAATCCTCTGTACAGGACCTCTACTGACGAAACCTACTCTACTATAGAACTGCCATCCAGTCTCTCTTACTGCATTCCGACTGGGCAATTTGCCAGCTGAGCTGCTGTGGCTATTGTGCCGGAGGACTGCGCAACTGACGCAGCTGATGTAGCTAGTGCAGGTGGACTACAGGCACCAAATCGACTAGAGAAGCCCCTAGTGAGCTATGTGGCTGGTGTTACCTTACCGGAGAACGCTATGGCCAATTACCCATCCACCATTGGCCTCCCAGCCATGCTCGGCCAGGGCACAGTCAGGATTTGATCCAGGCCTTTGGGTGCACCACTACTCTCCAAAATAAATATCTCAACTGGGAACACCAATTGGGAGCCCAACACTGTTCAATATAAAAGAAAATCACAAAGATCGCAAATGCTGTTTTTCCAGCCAGCTGCTTTCTGTGCGAGAGGGATTAAGGACTTTTAGGTACACTTCAAATAGGATTATGGTACACTTCAAAAATCCCATTGCCAGGATTCTACGTATTCTGTTTACACTTTCCCCTCCCAGATTCTGTCCCAGCTGTTATTCACTCCTCTTCCCCCTCCTAAAGGAAGGCATTACTGGAAATCCCTGGCGCTTTTCCCTTAGGAAAGGATTCCACTGAAGTCTGACGTGAAAACTCCTTTCAGATCACGCCAAGTGTGCAAGGCATTAGGCAGAGCATGACCTTTGCTGCGATAAGCAGTTTTTGAAACTTTAAAACCTTGAACACCTTTGTAGATTGCCTTTTAAAAATGTATTTATCTTTGATAAAATTTTCCCTCATTTGTTGATTGCACTTGTAAAGTTCTTTCTTGTAAGATTTCTGTTTTTTTCATATTCCTTGCTTTTGTTCCCAACTGTATCTATGTAAGTAGTTGGAATTCTTGAAAATTGCCATATACATAAATAAATTGATTATTATTATCATATGGCTGTCATTATTAGTGTTCCACTGAATCACTGCAGGGGGAACACTATGGATATGGTGCCTTGATATTGTAGAGGCTGCAAATTATGACTGAGATCCCCATAACTTATGCATTTTTTTATTTTATTTTTCCCTTCAATTTCCGTAACGTGACCTATCCACGTAATGAAAGAGAGCCACAGGCTCATATTTTCATGAGCCTCGCACCTTTGTTTGAACATGCAGATGCGAGCAGGATTGAGAGCCAAGTTGTAAACGCCCATGTAAGGAGTGGCTGCTGCTGTGGGCAAAAGAGTAGGAAAAATAATGTGATTTTTCTTAAGGGCAAACAAAGAGGCATTTAAGTTATTTTTTAATGGGAAATCATTTTCAGTTAAAAAATAAGTACATATACAGCATGTTATAACATTTCCTCTTTTCTTCTACTGAAGTTGTTTACAGAAAGTTTTCATATTTTTCCATATGTGTTCACAATCTTGTCTCTTTTATACAAAAACTTTATCTTTTATCATTTACAAACACACACAAATAAGTAAACATATGTATAACATATGGTTATTATAAATAAAAATAACTTTAATAACTAAATAACTTTAATAACAGTTACTAAATAAATAAATGTAAAAAGCAGATTTATTTTTTGTATTTATTTGTAGCATAAATTAGTTTCCTGGAAGGGTGAATGCAGGGGTGGCAATAATTGTGATGTGTTTTTGAGAAAAAAATCTATTTTTTTTATAAGAATTGTTTTCTTTGAATCATTTTATTTAAATTAAAGGTTATATTTCTCTCATATTTTGAGTGTAATACCAAGCTGATAAACAACAAATACATTTTTTCATAGCCTTTTTTGCTCATCTTTACCAAGGGTGCCAATAATTCTGGAGGGCACTGGTTAGCAAGTCCGTGGGCATTTCTAGTTGACTTCATCAACTGCTGTGGTCACCATCCAATTAATCAGGTGTTTTAATATTTTACATTTACATTTACATTTTAAGCTCTTATCCAGAGTGACCTACAAGAAGTGCATTAATACATGGCAGGAACAATCATAGTTTGCTCAAGAGATCAGTGCAGTAATACAGCGATAGACATCATTGCAGGCAGCTGCATACAATACCTGTAACACTGGGAAGGAAAAAGTTCGTAATTTTTTTGTTTTTGTTGAATGAGGAGTAAGCAGGGATACATAGTGTTGAGCAAGTAGGCAGTGGTGATGACAATAGGCTAGATGTACAGAATTCAGTGGTAGTGGAGTCTAAAAAGGTGGGTTTTGAGTCTCTTGCGGAAGATCGCAAATGATTCCGCGGTCCTGACCGATTGCAGAGGGTCATTCCACCACCAAGGGGTCAGGACATAGAAGAGGCGAGACCGCGAGGAGCGGCTGCCAGGCGCCCGGAGGGATGGGACAGTCAGTTTGCCAGAGGAGGCAAAGCGGAGGGGTCTGGCTGGGGTGTAGGGTGTGATGAGTGTCTGGAGGTATGGGGGAGCAGTTCCTCTAGCCGCTTGAAAAGCAAGCACCAGTGATTTGAATCTGATGCGTGCTGCGATGGGGAGCCAGTTCAGAGAGGAGAGTAGAGGGGTGATGTGGGTGAACTTGGGTTGACTGAACACCAGACGTGCGGCAGCATTCTGAACTAGTTGCAGTGGCTTGATTGCACAGGCCGGTAGGCCTGCCAGCAAGGAATTGCAGTAGTGAGATCATCAGGGCCTGGACCAGGAGTTGTGTGGCCTCTTGAGGAACGATCTTTGGGTGAGGAATGTCTGTAACACGATTTGTGCACTTGCAAAAGAAGCACTCAAAAAGTATTATTATTACTAGTCTTATAATTAATAAATAGTCTAATCAGAAATATATTGCAATTGATTCTTTATTATTTTTAGCATTACTCATATGCTATACAAGTAATATCAGATTGTATGTAGACGTACAGTAGATCAGCTATTCCTGATCACTTTCATGGGTCCAAAGTGCACAATCTTTATCCATTATAAAACTATGTGCAATTATCTCTTTACAGGAAAATGAATACATGTGAAAATAATATGATCATATCACACACAGTGAAGATATTCACAATATCTCTATTCTAACAGATACATAATCATTTGTCATTCTAACAGGTAATGTGCATCTGCCACCTTGTGGACGTTTCTATATACTTATTCCCAAATTTGGTGGCTACATTAGTTTTGAAGGCCTAACTCTTACTTGTACCAACACTGTAGTTATAGTTAGACACATTCAGTTTAAAAACTGTTTTTTAGAAATATATTCCAAAAATTATTATGACTAGATAAACTATAAAGTTTAGGCTATAAAGTTGAACCTAGATAATAACAAAACAAAAATCAACAATAAATAATAATTTGAGAATATATAACCTGGATTAAAATCAGAGCATTGCCCTCTAAAAGGCAGACTTTGTAAATACATTCCAGAGTGACAGAACGAACAGTGCATATTTTTCCTAGTAAAGACTTCCTTTTACAGGCCAGACAGCTGGCCTTCACAAACAGAAAGTGATCGGAGGCCCAGATTATGACCATAAGCCTCACCCTCACCCAAAGCTCACTAATAATAATAATAATAATAATAATAATAATAATACATGCCATTTAGCAGACGCTTTATCCAAAGCGACTTACAGTAGTGAATGCATACATTTTCAGTATATGTGGCCCCAGTGGGGATTGAACCCACAATTTAAGCGTTGCCAACGCCATGCTCTACCAACTGAGCCACAGAGAACCACCACTACCAGTCACTACCAGTGACATTCCTTTGGTCATGTGATCTGATCATTCAAGGACGGAGTCAGGGGGCATGAACAAGACTAGGGACGGAAGAGTGAGGCTTCACAACTCTTATGACCCAATCGGAAGCCTTTGCTCTCTACAGCAAACCATTGTGATTGGTCCAAATCAGAGTCTCTGAAAACGCATTATTAGCTCAAACCATTTTGGGATTCATCAAGTCTCCCTTGCCCATCACTGAACAGGACACTCTCTCAGCTCCCAAGCCACCTGGGTTGTCACAGGGACGGCATGCGTTTCTGCAACAGGGCAGGGGACCTCGTAGTCGTGGTAACATCAGTGCGAGGGGCAAAAGTCTAAGGCATACATTTGCAGTGTCAAAGTGTGCTCAGTGTTACATTGCATGGACACCACCAGACAGTGCGCTTACAGTAGAGTTTCAGGGAATAGCCGTGGGTGACCACGTACTCTCTCCAAGACAGTGTGCGTAAGGTGCTGAGTTTCTGCTCACGCATAAGGAGTTCCCACAGCAGTGTGCGTTCAGCGTTGCGTTTCCACCGCGGACTCCTGAGTGATCATGTAGCCCTTTCCTGGGGGCACCCCCACCCCCAAGGCCTGTGTCCAGCTCCCCGTGTCACAGAACATCAGCAGGATGTCGAAGACTGGAGAGAGGAAGGATACACAGGTACACAGGTGGATAACAGCAGCAGATTGTGAGGTGCATTTACAGTGCATCATCATCATAGGGTGCGCAAACAGAGGGGTGATACATCTGTTGATCGGGAATTCAGCTTTCTGAATGTTAAGCCGGGGCCATTGCTCATTAATCACACAAAAGAATGTGATCATTCGAATTGTACTGGCGACAATGAAGCCATTCTGCCTGTCACACAGTGATATGCACAAATCAGGGTTAGATTTGTAACGAATCAGGGTTAGATTTTAGATATTAAATATTTTAATTATTTAGACTCAACGTTTTCCTCTATTTCTATTTCCCCCGATGTTTTAAAACATAATTTGACGTGATGTTTTTTGAACATAATTTCCCTTGGCTGCAGCACTCAAAATCACCTGCAAAGCTGGGATACTATCAAAATGGAACTACAAGCACATACTTTAAAAATAATCTGTCTACGCGGACATACACACTTGCTGATGCTCTTGGCAGGGAATACCAGTAATCAGTGATTTTTAGTAGTGATCTTAATGTGCAGTACAAGCTAGAAAGATTTGTTAGCAATATGAGCGCACTGACATAGAAATACTTGACAGTACATTACATCAGTGCCTGCCCAGATTAGGGTAAAAGTCATACTTGTCAAAGGGCAAGTATCTTAGAAAAGTTACTTGTCCTACTGGCGTCGCTGTGAGCGCTGTAGGTGAGCAACAAAGAATTTCAAATGCTTTATTTTGAATACAGTATGTATATTTTTGGTGCCTATTTTTCTGTCTACTTCTTCAGCTTGAATGCACCAACTACATCTCATTATCCCTTCCTCCTCCCAGACAAGCCATGGTCTATTCACCTTCCAATTTTTGTGCGATCTCTGCTCTCTGAATCATATTTTCGCTGAGTTTTTAGCTGATCTTCTTTGGTTTTAGCCTTTTTAGTGGGGGGTGGACTTGCACCCAGTGGCGTAGCGTGGGTTGCCAGCACCCGGTGCGAGCCACGTAAACGGCGCCCCATTTTCTGTCGACGGGGGGTGCTACGGTAATTTAACACCCTGCACGGGGTTAATTGCGCCCCTGGAACCGGTCCGCGGTGCAAAAGTTTTTGTTTTTTTTACGTTTTCTAAAATTTTGCGCCCCTCAAAATCTTGCGCCTGGTGCGACCGCACCACTTGCACCCCCCACGCTACGCCTCTGCTTGCACCCTCAATAAATCTCCACATCTTTGAAAATTCGATCACACAACGGTTAGCGTTATTTATTTTCTACACAGATATTTATGTTTGACTTGTGCAGCGTGTGCTCGAACTAGAGATTTTTCCATTCTCAACTGGAGTGTGTTATGGCAGCTAACGTAATAGCTAGCTAATAATTCCTAGATTTAACCGAGCAGGGATGTGGGAATGATTTGTGCTTGGACTGTAGGACGGAGATGAGGACGCAGGAAAATCACAGCAATTCTTCAGCCTGGCGGGAGGGCTCACTGAACTGAATATAGACAGTAACTAGATAGCGAGTGTTCACGGATATTGCTTGCTAACTCAAGGCTTGGTAAGTGATGCATGATCACTTACTAAGCCTTGTGTTAGCAAGCAACTAGCAACAGCAGATATTGATACCCAATGTCCGTGACCGCTAACGTTAGCTAGCTAACTAACTAGCTGGTTCTCGCTGAAGATTGTGTCTATGTGCCGCGATCCACAAACTTGCTTGACTGCTGCAGAGTCTGGCATAGCAACAACAACAAACGCGGTGAGCACAGACTGCATGCAAGTGACAATGTGCCGCTTTTCCCATTTGGAACTTCGAAAATATTTTTTAATATCCGTGCATGACGTGTTTGTTACGATGTGAGTGTAAAACAGAAATAGTTCCAGTTAGCTAATTAAAAAAATAATAAAATCCTAAATTCACAGTCGTCAGCAGGACGATTACTTGGAAATCGAAGGTCGTCCTTCTTAATTTTTAGTTGTCTGCGACGTTAGGACGACTGCTAATCTGGGCCCCTGTCAGATCCATAACTTTTTCATTTGGGGTTTTCCACACATACTAAAAGTTCTCATCCAGCTCCAAGTACCATAAACATCTTGTCTCAATAACTAATTCAGTTGGTTCAAAACCCCATATGACTAAATAATGTGTTGGTAAATGGGGAATTAAACACGCTAAATGCTATTCCTGAGAATTCCCTTTTTTGAAGATATGAGGATTTGCTTGACACAGACAATGTATAATTATAGATGTATAATTACATATGAATGTACAATTATATATTACTTGTATATATCTTTTTTGGCCAACTTTGTTACTTTTTAAGGACAGTAGAATATCTGAACCACATTCCATAACTGCCTAGGATGAAAATATTTTCACCAAAGGAACAGCGATGAAATGGCAGGGAAAGGGGCTCACCCTGATTAATGGCCAGAATCTTTGAATGGAAGTTTTTGGGGTTATTCTTCTTCACCATGAACTCATCGATGGGCAGCCTGGCTGTGCGGACGCCGCTCACCCTCGCCTTCAGATAGCTCATCTTCTGCAGGGCGGGGCCACACCGGCACAGGCAGGAGGGGTTTGTTAGGGAAATGAGAGCTTATTGCCCGCTTAATCAAACCTCATTGCCTCCACTGAATGGAATAGGGGAGGAATTCAACGAATTCATACAAACGAAAACAGCGTAAATATAATGATGTTATTTTTCTGTTAGCGTTAGCATTTTTTGCATTGCAATACATAAAATGAACATCTAATACAGCCAGGTTTGTTGTTACAACATTAGCAGACATCAGCAGTTTGATTCAATTCCAATGCACCAAGTCAAACAAGGTCAAACAGGTTGTTTTAGTCTATTTTGGGTTAAAGCATGTGTGGAACACGACTTACCTTCTGAATGCTCTCATCCACCAGCCCTCCAAGTACGTAAACGTTATATGGGTCCACAATGTCCAAGGCTGAAACAGCAGGGGAAATACAGGGATGAAACTGGACCTCAGGGGCAAACAACAGCACACATAACATCTGCCTCCTCAAACCATAACCATGCACTCAGGACTGATGTGACAAATCGAGACAAGCGGAGATGTGGCAGAGTCCTGCCTTCATCTGCTGGGTATAATGTAATGGATCGAAGACTGGGATGTTGTAACTGAGAGATTGCGGGTTCAAATCCCAAATGGGACACTGTTGTTGTACCCTTAAAATGTAAGCTGTGTAATTCAATGTGGCCTCTGCGAAACAAAATAAATAAATAATCTACTTCAGATGAACCCAGACCGCTCCTTCAATCAACGTGATACGTGAGCAAACCACTTTCCCATTCCCAATGTAAATGACAGTTCAAGGGCTGGGTCTTCAAAGACACCAACCCTACAAACTGACAGCACACAACTATGCAAACTCAGTAAAACTTGTGCTTTTGTCAGTTTGTTCAATGTGAGTGTGACCATGGTGGTCTGATGTGAGGTGTATTACATGTACATAATGAGGACGACAAAAACAAACTAGCAGCATTAACATTCATACAGCATGTACATTAGACCATTATAAAACCATCCAGAAGGTTCCTGTTTTAGACACCAGCGGCAAAAATTATTGATTTAACCTAACCTATTTAACCAAAAACTAGTCCAAATAAATAAATACACAGAACTCACGTCTTTCAAATGTAAATTCAGTTACGGTTAAGGACATTGCATTCATGGGCAAGACTGTTTTGGCCAAGACTGTCTTTTTCTACAAATCTCCCTGCCAGACCCTCCTGAAAGTATCCAGTGCCCTCAGCCAGGGAATGGTAATATCTAGAACTTGCTCCCAAGCAATAGCGTCACTGTACCTAGATCAGTCCTTTCAGTCTCACAAGCAGACACTCACAGCCAGTTTGTCCCCTACCTTGGTCTGCGTCTGGGGTCAGGTAGATCATGCTGGCGTGGGGGAAGAGGTCTGTGAGGGTGGTTAGTGATTGGTGCCACTCGCAGAACCCCGGGGAATCTATAAGTTAGGCTGTACTGCCCTACAGTCTAACCATTAACTCTGAAGATCAGAGAAATAGAGAAACAATAACAAACAGGGGGAAACAGAAATAATCACCCAACGGATGACCAAGTGCCACAAAGACACAAACGAACAAAATAAACCAAAGACAACCGAGTTGTCCGAACAAAATAATAAACGGCTAGAAGAGCCAAATAAATAACGAAAATGAAAACCCAAAACACAGTCTTGTCTGACTGCTAGAAAGAAACCAAACTGAATGCCTACAGGAAGATAGGTTTCTAAATAAGGTTTCATAAATAAGTCCTACATTGATAAAGGGATACTTGGAAGGAGATAAATTCTTATCTAAATAAGTATCTTAAAGATAACACGTCTTTAAAAAGACACGTTCAACCGTATCGGCTAAATCGTAAAATGGCTTACGATTTCGCGTTTGAACGAAGCCAGGTGCGGGTATTTATAGGGGGATGATAAGTGATTAAATTCAGGTGTGAATCCTCAAGGAAAGCACAACACTGCCATCTGGTGGTGGTTCAGGGGAACAACCGTGACAGGACCCCCCCCTTAAGGGACGACTCCTGACGACCCTTCAGAACCACGCCGGTGAAAATCTTGGATCAAAGATGGATCCAAGATGTGCCGGGACGGAACCCAACTGCGCTCCTCAGGACCGTAACCCTCCCAGTCCACAAGGAACTGAGTTCCCCTGCCTACTCGCCGCGAGGCCACAATATTCCGTACCGTGTAAGCAGGACCCCCTCCAATGATACGAGGCGGCGGCGGCGGTATTTCGGGAGGCGCTAAGGCGCTAATAAGTAGTGGTTTTATGCGGGATACGTGAAACGTGGGATGTATCCGCATGGATTGTGGGAGCTGTAAACGAACGGTGACCGGGTTGATTTTATGGATGATTTTGAAAGGTCCAATAAAGCGCGGCGCGAGTTTCCGGGACTCTACCCGTAACGGCAGATCCCGAGTAGAAAGCCACACCCGTTGCCCCACCCGATATGATGGAGCAGCCCGTCGACGACGGTTAGCAAACTCCCTCTGGCGATCCACGGCACGCAACAGTGCCGCCCGAACCCTCCGCCAGGTGGCCCGACAACGTCGCACAAAGGCCGCTGCGGAGGGCACCCCTGCGTCACCCTCCAGCTCAGGAAACAGAGGAGGTTGAAACCCAAATTGAGCCTCGAACGGAGAGAGGCCAGAAGAGGCATTACGCAGGGTGTTATGGGCGTACTCCGCCCAGGCAAGATGCCGACTCCACGATGTGGGATTGGAGGAGGCCAGACACCGGAGAGTGTTCTCCATAGTCTGATTCGTGCGTTCAGTCTGTCCATTGGTCTGAGGGTGAAAACCCGAAGACAGACTGACCGACGCCCTAAAAGGGAACAAAAGGCCCGCCAGAATCTGGCCGAAAACTGAGGCCCCGATCAGACACCACGTCTTGCGGCAACCCATGAAGGCGAAAAACATGGTCCACCATCAGGCGAGCTGTCTCGAGTGCGGATGGCAGTTTAGGAAGTGGAATGAAGTGGGCCGCCTTGAAAACCTGTCCACCACTACCAGAATGACCGTAAGACCATTCGAACTGGGTAGGCCGGTGACAAAGTCAAGGCAATATGGCTCCAAGGACGATGCGGAACAGGTAAAGGCCGAAGTAACCCTGACGGTGCCAGCTGTGAGCCCTTGTTGCGAGCACAAACAGTACAGGCTGCCACAAACTCCCGCACATCCTTCTCCATCCCGGGCCACCAGAACCGTCTGCCCAGGAAATCGTGCGTACGATGTATGCCCGGGTGACCCGTGAGCCGAGAGGAGTGCCCCCACTGAAGAACTTGGGCGCGTGCTCCTGACGGAACAAAGAGACACCCCCGAGGACCCCCGCCAGGACCCGGCTCAAGGCGCTGAGCCTCGTGCACCACTTTCTCTATCTCCCATGAGACCGGGATAGAATTTGTGCTCCTGGGATAATGGGTGTGGGCGAACGGTCCTGCTCTGACCCATCGTACAAACGGGAAAAGAGCGTCTGGTTTAATGTTTTTGAACCCGGTCGGTAGGTCAAAATAAAATTAAACCTAGTAAAAAACAATGCCCATCGAGCTTGCCGTGAATTACGACGCTGAGCCCCTGGATGTATTCCAGGTTTTTATGGTCTGTCCAGACTGTAAAGGGATGCTCCGCCCCCTAGCCAGTGACGCCATTCCTCCAGTGCTAATTTCACTGCTAATAACTCCCGGTCCCCAACATCGTAATTTCTCTCGGCAGGGGAAAGGCTCCGAGAGAAATACGCACAGGGATGAACTTTCTGGTCTAAGGCCGACCGCTGGGATAATATAGCCCCTGCACCGAGCTCAGAGGCATCAACCTCCACAATGAAGGGCAGTGAAGGATTAGGAGAGATTAAAATGGGTTCTGAACAGAATCTCTTCTTTAATTCGGCGAACGCCGCCTCTGCCTTAGGAGTCCATTGGAACCGAGAGGGAGCCGTCTTTCGGGTAAGCACTGTGATGGGGGCAACCACGAACTAAAATTGCGGATAAACCGTCTATAAAAGTTAGCAAACCCCAAAAACCGCTGCACCTGTTTAACAGAGACCGGAGCAGGCCAATCCTTGACCGCAGTCACTTTATTGGGATCCATTTGGATCCTTCCCTCGGAAACAATGAATCCTAGGAAGGAAACTGATGGAACGTGAAAAACGCATTTTTCTGCTTTTACAAACAGTTTGGCGTTGAGCAGGCATTTCAGTACCTGTCTGACGTGTTTAACGTGCTCAGAGAGAGAAGTGGAGAAAATCAGTATATCGTCCAGATAGACGAAAACAGATTTCTCCAACATCTCCCTGAGAACGTCATTCACAAGCGCCTGGAAGACTGCGGGAGCGCACGTGAGACCAAATGGCATGACCAGATACTCATAGTGGCCACTGTGGGTATTAAAAGCAGTTTTCCACTCGTCCCCCTGACGAATCCGAACCAAATTATAAGCGCCATAAGATCTAATTTAGTAAAAATGGACGCCCCTTGGAGACGTTCAAACGCGGAGTTCATAAGGGGAAGGGGTATCGATTCTTTACGGTTATATTATTTAACCCTCTGTAGTCGATACAAGGTCGTAATCCCCGTCCTTTTACCGACAAAAAGAACCCCGCCCCAGCAGGAGAGACGTAGATGACCTGATAAAACCGTTAGCTAGAGATTCAGTAATGTATTCTTTCATAGCCGCACTCTCAGGTATAGATAAAGAATATAAGGCTCGCGCGGAGGAACCGTGCCCGGATGCAGCTCAATAGCGCAATCATAAGGTCTATGCGAAGGTAGTTCAGTAGCCCTTTGCTTACTAAACACTTCGCTCAGATCAGAATAAGCCCTAGGAATGCCGGAAGGCAGCGAGCAAAACTCCGCACTCATGAGTTCCATTCCCTCCTTATCCCTTGGAAACTCGTGCTCAATGGGGGCAGTTCGGAATTTTTATGGGAATCGGAACTGGAGTAGCTAACCCGATCTTTTCGAACCGTGACCAATTGGGCTCATCGTCCGTAGACGGCATGTCTGCCTCTAAAGAATCAAAGGTAAGGATTCCAGGTCACTAATCTCCTCGGCCGTGGACTCCTCCAGTGGGACTTCCCAAGCACACTGAGGATCCCATTCGAGTTCGTTCTCCGTCTCATTGGAGTGTACGGATGAGGGAGCATGATTAGGCGAACAGTAAATAGATTCGTCGGTCTCGAATCGGTCTCGTGACTGTTAGACCCACCGAAAACGGAAGACGACGGAATAAAAGGTAAACAACCAAGAGAACATTGATCCCCATTGAACAATAGGTTTTTATGACTACCCCAGTTCACCTGTGGTTGATGTTTTATTAACCAGGAGTGTCCAAGAACTAATGGGTACGTAGGCGATTCGACCAAAAAAACTTAATTTGTTCTGTGTGCTCGCCGTAAGCGATCCGCATGTTTACAGTCTCCGTGGATTCCTTAATGCGACCGGAACCCAGCGGACGGCCATCAAGAGCGGTAACACCACAAGATTGTGAAAGAACCCGAACAGGTAAGTGAATTCCTTTAGCCCATCCGGAGTCCACAAAACAATCAACAGCTCCTGAATCAAGAAATGCGTTTATTTTAATGTTTTGTCTCCCCAGGATAGTTCAACAGGAATGAAGGTTCGGAAAAAAAGGGACTGATGTCTCACTACCGGCCTCCGGCCCGATAATGAGACTATTCGTTTCCCCTTAAGTTTGGAACAATTCTTAATAACGTGACCCGTCAGTCGACAGTACCGACAAAAGTCCGCATCCCCTCTGGCCGGGACCCGAAAACTAGCACTGTCTACTTCCATGGGTTCGTCTGCTTTACCCAAGCGCTTAGGAAACAGAGGTAAGAATCCTTTCGTAGGTACCAGGTGCTCTCTGTCCCTCTCTCTCGCTGTCGTTCCCTAATACGGTTATCGATCCGTATAGCGGTGGTAATAAGTTCATCTAGTGAATCGGGAATGCCAATGGTAGCTAGCGCGTCTCACCGGATCAGATAGCGCGTTAGAAAACAACGTTAAGAGAGGATTCTCAGTCCACCCTGTAACTCCCGGAGAGTACGGAAGGAAATCGAGAATTCCGCCACGCTTTGGTTACCCTGGCGCATGCGCGTCAATTTAGTCGCAGATTCGCTGTCGTGAAGCTCGTGGTCAAAAACCAACTCCATTGTCTTCATTAAACCCAGCGAGTCTGTCAATACCGGTGCTTCAGAGCGAATAAGAGGTACTGCCCACTCGAGGGCTGCCCCGATAATAATGATAGCACGAGTGCCACTCGCGACTTCTCTGAGCTATATCTAGATGGCTGAGTCTGGAATACGATTTGGCACTGAGCTAAAACCCCGACATTTACCGGACTCGCCGCTAAAACGAGGAGGAAGCTGAATCTTTGCCTCTCGTAATCCCTCTCCCACAGGTGTGCCCCAGCGAGGAGTGACGACCGGATTAGGACCGGCCCCACCGCAGTTTGGGGACGACCGTCGACCATTGTCTGGATCAAGCCCTCCAGTATTTGAACAGACGAGACCATACTAGCCTGGTTGTCTTGCATGACTCGTTGTTGTTCTAATAAAATTTCTATGGCCGTTCTCTGTCTCTCCATTTCGCTATTTTGCAAACCTGCTAGTGGATCGATACCGCTGGGATCCATCTGACGCCGTGTTCATGGCGAAATCGTACTGTGAGGGTGGTTAGTGATTGGTGCCACTCGCAGAACCCCGGGAATCTATAAGTTAGGCTGTACTGCCCTACAGTCTAACCATTAACTCTGAAGATCAGAGAAATAGAGAAACAATAACAAACAGGGGGAAACAGAAATAATCACCCAACGGATGACCAAGTGCCACAAAGACACAAACGAACAAAATAAAAACCAAAGACAACCGAGTTGTCCGAACAAAATAATAAACGGCTAGAAGAGCCAAATAAATAACGAAAATGAAAACCCAAAACACAGTCTTGTCTGACTGCTAGAAAGAAACCAAACTGAATGCCTACAGGAAGATAGGTTTCTAAATAAGGTTTCATAAATAAGTCCTACATTGATAAAGGGATACTTGGAAGGAGATAAATTCTTATCTAAATAAGTATCTTAAAGATAACACGTCTTTAAAAAGACACGTTCAACCGTACCGGCTAAATCGTAAAAATGGCTTACGATTTCGCGTTTGAACGAAGCCAGGTGCGGGTATTTATAGGGAGATGATAAGTGATTAAATTCAGGTGTGAATCCTCAAGGAAAGCACAACACTGCCATCTGGTGGTGGTTCAGGGGAACAACCGTGACAAGGTCAAGGCAGCTTTCTTCAGTGACGTCCATCTGAATGACACACACAGATCGAACAATAAGTATGGCCATGATCCCAAACGCTGCCCAGCACAGGTTTCTTACAGCACCATTTTGAAACACACAACAGAAGGCACTGGAAATTGGGTTCCAGTAGGAGGGACACATCAGCTGGCCAAGTTAGTTAAGGTGTTTAGCATGTCTAGAAAACAAAACATACCGCACAAACTTCTCACTGTGAAACAGCTCTTCCATCTCATTTTACAAAGAAAAAGGGAGATTCATAAACCATCAAAATTCGCTCCACTATGATACACAGGAACGACAGTGAAAGATGACATATAGTCTCCGCTACTGTAACCCGCACACTCAGTGGAACCACAAAAGTGCACTGAGTGAAAACTGCCAAGCCAAATCTTACAAAACAGAAACAAAACATGCTTTGGACATCCACATCCAAGGACGCAGAGATCGATGGATCGTAACCAGATGGTAAAAAGGAGCATCCACTACAGAGAACCGGCCTCGTCAGTCCCACACAACATGGCTTTCCTACCACGTAGCCCAGGAAGCCGTCGTTCATCCGCAGGCACTCCTGGTAGAGCAGGCTGTCCTCCCTCATGTCCGTCAGCACCAAGTGGAAAGGCCTGACAGCCTTTCGATTGGAGCCGTACAGCCTCCGTATCTGACAGGCGAGCCGGCTTATCTCCTGGACAGCAAGCAAAGTGTGATACGTGTCATTTACTACAGGTTAAACAAAAACACAATCTCTCCTCTAACGAACACCTGCTCACGGTTAAGAGGCTGGGTTTCTAACCCAAAGCTTGTGACTTCCAATTCTCAGGTGAGCCACTTGTTGTCCTCTTGATCATATCAAATGTTTCAATAATTGCTTGAGTTCATATCTGCAGCAGTGAAAGGTCACAGTGGATAAATGTACCGGAGCCCAATGACATGAGGTAGCACATGGACGTCCGCTACAGAAGGTCACATTACCCCTGGAGTAGCAATATGAGTGTGATTAGTTCCCTCAGCTGGGGACCTTGGTCTTTAGCTCAGCAGGCTAATTGCAGAGTGGCTGGCTAGGGCCATGATTCAAAACCCTTAGCAGACCCACAGTAGACTCAGTAGACTGTTTTCATTCATACCCTTGATAAAGCTCATTAAAAGAGATTGTATAAAATAAACTATTTAAGAAATGAGGTATATTTTATGCAAAAAAAACAGAAAATTCCAAACCGACAACACTAATACAATTGTTCAGAAAAAAATATTTTGTTTGATTAATATTTTTTTCCAGAGAACATCTGGAAAAAAAATCATTATTATTAAAAAATATATGATTTTTAAAATACAACTTATTTGAAGTTCATTGGAAGGTTATGGAACTATACAGTGGCCTATAATGGTTTACTGTTTCCCTGTGGTTTCTCTGTGGTTTACTGTTTCCCTGTGGAGGGAACACACATTTGAGATACCGTGGTCAGCCATCATAATGGTGAAAGGCAAAGAACTCCATGAAAGCATCAGACAAAAGGTTATTGACCTCTACAGATCAGGAGATGGCTACAAAAAAATCACTAGAAACTCAAAGATACCACTTTCCACTGTTGTGTCAATTATTAGGAGGTTTAAGGCCACTGGAACAGTGGCTAATCTGCCAGGTAGAGGACGCAAATCTATCTTGCCCTCACGTGTAGTGAGACGGATGGTTCGACAGGCAAAAATAAGTCGAAGGGGCACAGTTCAAGAGCTCCAAAACAACCTGGCATCTTGGGCTTACAAGGTGCATAAAGCTACCAATCAATGATGCTTACAGAAGGCGACTACTTGCTGTTAAAATGGCCAAAGGAGGAACCACAAAGTACTGATAACAGGGGTGTGAATATTTGTAATTCTTGATTTTTCTGGGGAAAAATAATAATTTCTGAACCGTCTGTGGTTTGTGCCAATGAAAAATTATTCAATATTTTTCTGAATTTTGTGAGCATAAAATAAAGCTCATTACTTACATAGTTTATTTTATACGATCTCTTTTGTTCATCTTCATCAAGGGTATGAATAAAAACAGAGTCTACTGTACATTCTTTACATCAGGGCATTTGCTAAGCAACTTTGGCTAATGCCAGACTAGGATATTGCAGTGGTACCACTGTAAATTAGTCCATTTCACATGCAGATTTTTGTTTAAACCATCAATCACAGACAGGTTTAATGCCCCTAACTGCATGAAAAGATTTGGGTCATATAACTGAGCCGTGTGAATAACTGAGTTTCTTACACTGGGAAGGTCACCTCTGAGGCAGAGTGTATTTCCTGTTTCGTGAGTCTGACTGAACATTATTCCCACCTTGTGAGACATGCAGTCTGTCATGCTCAAGTCCACACACAGTTTGGGTCCTTCCAACTGGGCTTCCATGAGGCGCTCTTTGGTGATCATCTTGACAATGCGCTTACTGTGTTGAAGGTTGTCCTTTTCAGTGCCTGCAACATAGACCCAGCATGTGAGTTCACAATGATCAAAAACAATACAAATGAAAACATGTGAAAAACATTTGCTGCATAAATGGCACTTCTTTTATTGTGACTACTTGGCAAAGATATGAATGTCCTAGAAATCTCTCACTCCATTTCATCAGGGCTCTTCCTAATCAGTATTACTGGGTAAATCACAATATTAATACATATAAATGAAGCTGCTACTAACATTTTACTGTTTGAATCAGGCAAGTTTCTCCTTCAAGGTAATATAGGATTCTTAATGGACTCCATAAAATGCAACAGAAACCCTTTTGTTTCTCTTTATATACAATTATGTTTATATACCTTGCACCAGTGCAGATTTTACCGTGGGTGCATTTGCACCACCTACTGTTGGGATGAAAATATTACAATTTTCAAATCAATGTCAAAAAACATTTAAAAGAAAATGATTTCTGCCCTGTTTTAAAACCCTAAAATCGCCACTGCCTTGCACTATTCAATCACCTGACTGTCCGGCACGTTTCAGCTTCCTCCTCAGCCTTTTCTCTTTCCTCTTGTTCTTCTTGGCAGCCAGCCTCTTCTCCCAGTTCCTCTGTTTTCTCAGAACGTTTCTCTGCTCAGTCCAACAACAGACACGCACAGCTTTAATCGGACACTGCTTCAAGCCTCTTAAACCTAGAAAAGAATGGAAAATTCTTGAAAAACGCCACCAAGTTTTCTGCAACTGAAGGTGGCACACATAATGACTGGACCACTGCAGAAGCGGGGGACATTAATTCTAAAAAGGAGAATCATGGAGCATGTCACTGCAATTACTCCACAGGTAGGCAATGACTTCAGAGCCATATGGTGCCGTCCACTAGTCAGGGTTCCCACTCAAATAAAATTTCCATTTTCCATGAAATTTCAATGAGAATTTTTTTTTGGCGACTGACTTTACATTAATAACTTAACATGTTTTGTTGCCATCTCATTGTGTATGTGTGTGTGTGTGTGTGTGTGTGAGAGAGAGAGAGAACAGCCGTGGCAGGTGGCAACAACGGTGGCAGGGGAACAGACATTTTGAATAAAAAACATTTGCTGTATAAATGGCACTTCTTTTATTATGACTTCTTGGCAAATATATGAATGTCCTAGAAATCTCTCACTCTATTTCATCAGTGCTCTTCCTAATCAGTATTACTGGGTAAATCACAATATTAATACAGTGCCTATAGAAAGTCATCATACCCTTTTGGAATAGTCACTTTTTTTTGTCGTACAGCCTGAAATTAAAGTACACAAAATCCATATTTTTCCAGCTTTATTTACACATTTTGCCTTACAACATTCAAGTGAGAGAAAAAAAGGGGCACAATATCTGATAATTAATAAAAAATGAAAAACTAGAATAACAGGGTTGGAAAAGTGATCAGTCCCCTTAGAATAACCATTATAAACTTGCTCAGGTAAACCAATCACCTTCCAGATCACACACCAAGCTAATTGGCCTCCACCTGACATCAATTGTAGTGGTTTTGATTATTTCACAATAAAATCAGCTGTTCCTTGAGGATTCCACTCCTAGTAGTGCATGGTAATGGAAATAATTCACCATGGCTGGAAAGGTGCTTTCAAAAGGACTCCGGGATAAAGTTGTGGATAGGCACAAGTTAGGAGAAGGATATAAAAAGATTTAACAGGCTTTAACTATCCCTCTGAGTACCGTTCAGAGTATTATTAAGAAGTGGAAGGCATATGGCACCACCCACACCTTGGCAAGATCAGGCTGTCCCTCCAAACTGGATGACCGAGCCAGGAAAAGATTGATCAGGGAAGCTACCAAGAGGCCAATGGCAACCTTGAAGGAGTTACAAGTCTTAATGGCAGAGATTGGGTGATCTGTGCATGTGACAACAATCTCACAAGCTTTACACAAAGCTGGCCTGTATGGCAGGGTGGCAAGAAAGAAGCCTCTTCTGAAAAAGTGTCACACTGAGTCTCGTTTACATTATGCGAAGAAACACATATAAGATTCTGATGCCATGCGGCAAAAGGTTATATGGTCAGATGAGACCAAGATTAAACTTTTTGGACTGAACTCCAAGCGCTATGTTTGGCGGAAACCAAACACAGCCCACCACCCAAAACACACCATACCTACAGTGAAGCATGGTGATGGCAGCATTATGTTGTGGGGGTGTTTCTCTTCAACGGGGACTGGGCAATTGGTCAGGATTGAAGGGAAAATGGATGCTGCCAAGTACACCCAAATTCTTGAGGAAAACCTGCAGCCCTCTGCTAGACAGCTGAAGATGGGCAGGTGGTTCACCTTCCAGCACGACGACCCAAAACACACCACCAAAAAAACAACGCAGTGGCTAAAGGACAGGAAGGTGAATGTCCTTGAGTGGCCTAGTCAGAGCCCTGACCTAAATCCGATAGAACATCTGTGGATGGACTTGAAGAGTGCAGTCCATCGCCGCTCACCACGGAATTTGACTTAACTGGAACAGTTCTGCAAGAAAGAATGGGCAAATATTGTCCAATCTAGGTGCGCAAAGCTGGTAGAGACATATCCATACAGACTGATGGCTGTAATTAAAGCAAAAGGTGCCTCTACAAAGTATTAAATAAGGGGACTGATCACTTTTCCAACCCTGTTATTATTAATTATCAGAAATTGTGCCCTTTCTTTTCACTTGAATGTTGTAAGGCAAAATGTGTAAATAAAGCTGGAAAAAGATGGATTTTATGTACTTTCATTTCAGGCTGTAAGACAAAAATGTGGAATCAGGCAAGTTTCTCCTTCAAGGTAATATAGGATTCTTAATGGACTCCATAAAATGCAACAGAAACCCTTTTGTTTCTCTTTATACACAATTATGTTTATAGACCTTGCACTATTCAATCACCCGACTGTTCGGCACGTTTCAGCTGAACATCATAAAAGAGGAAATAATATATAACGTTACATGGAATCAGACATTTCTATGACATTTCCATGGCAGAATTATTTTCAAGGTTTTTCATTGACGCGTGGGAACCCTGATTCAATGCATACACAAAAAGGCTATAAATAATAGTATTAGCAATACCCAATATGCACATGGGTCACATAATTATTTCATGGTTGTACCCAAGATGAAATGAAAACGAGTAGCGTGTTTTTTAACTTTTTTTATTTTTTCTTAGTGATATTACAGATAACTTAGTATTTAGTTCATTAGTAATCGTTGGATGTGAACGCCCCCTTCATTACTTACAGACCATGGGCTGTCTTCGGTCTCAATGCCGGTTTCAGTTTCAAGATCATTCGCAACAGATCAAGCATTTCTGATATTCTGATTTCCTCTGTCGTATTCAGTTGGAATCCGACACTCGACGCATCCTTTTCTCCCATATTCCCAGTTGTATTCATTGTGCCTGTGTGGTCAGGACTAAATCAGATATAGCTTTCATTGTCGATTATGAAAACTCGTTACCATAAAGAAATGTCAAAACACAACAAACTAGTTGGCTAATGTGTTAACTATTAAAAAATCGTAGAGAGGCTTCAACATCTCGATTCAATGTCATAATGTACTTGTGTAAAAAGTACTAATCGAAATGTTAATTTAGGTAACGTTAAACAAGATTTCAAAAACATGTGCTAGCCAGTTAGCTATTTGCCATAATTTTGGACGAATCAATGGGAGAATACAAATTTGGCACGGTTCAAGACAACCTCGTGTGTTATGTTATTGAGTCGCACATAATAAACGTCACCACTGGGCTGCCGCTTTAAACACTTCGGCTCTTTCCGCTACATTTCGTGTGTTTCCGAAAGAGCGTGCGACAATTCATTACATTACATTACATTACATTACATTACAGGCATTTAGCAGACGCTCTTATCCAGAGCGACTTACACAGTTTACATTTCTTTACATACAATCCATTTATACAGCTGGATATTTACTGAAGCAATACAGGTTAAGTACCTTGCTCAAGGGTACAACTCATAAACATTGATCATTCCTAAATATTATGTATAATAACCATCCAAGAATTGTCGGTTAATGACATTGCCTTTAATATTACAAGTTTGCATATATAGTATATATGTAGTGTAGTTTAAGTTTCTTGTGCGAATCGGAAATTATAGTTACATTAGAAATATTTGTGAATTCGTGGCCAGTGGAGGGAGTTGTAGCACTATGTGAGCCATTGTGGTATTCTCATACTTATTCCTGGACACATAGCGATTATATTAACACTATCAATGCGACTGAATGATGATACCGATGATGATGATGATGATTATGCAAGGTATTGAAAAGGAAGAAGAAGACGAAAAAGACGCTATAGTAACATTTGAATTCCAAACATTTCAACTCTGAAAAAGTAAATACAAATCCAGAGAATGACCTGAGCGGATGTCGCTTTTAGTCGCTATTGTGGCGCAAGGTTTCAGTTGGTCTGAATTAGTCGGTAGCCTATGTATGTTCTTAATGCAAACTATTTCGAAATTGAAAGGTTTGAGTTGTCTGTTCAATTTCAGAAAATCAATTCATTAGAGAACATGTGCGATTGCGTGCACATATTCCGCATTGAACATTCTACCATTTAGAAAAAGGTAATTAACTGTATTAACTTTAACTGCACATTTGGAAAACTCCACTTCACCAAACTGACTCAACATAAAAACAAGAACCACTGAAATAATAGCCTGTAATCTGTGATTAGAGTTCAACCACGGATCTCGGATTTGGTATTAAATCAATTCAAATTATTGTGCTATTACGTAATAGACTGCACAGCGTATGCAAAGTAAATATAGTTGTGGTACAATTAGCACGATTACACGAATTTAACGCTGCATGCAGAAATGTAGGCTATGCATAAAAGCCCCTTTCCTACACGCATTTTTTTGTTGAAAATGATAACAGACAGTGTCTAAGGAAATGTGCTCGTTTTAGATTCCACTTAGTATAAACGGATGCCCTATTATTGTGCGAGTCAAACACACATTATATTTATCTAATTGTTTCATAACTATTTTTTCATTATTATTATTTTAGGAGTAAAATGTTACTATCATTGGAAAGCCTTTCGTATACTCCATTTTCGCCGAGCAAATATGCGATAGGAAACGCTTGAGATGTTGGTTAAGATCATAAACGAAGAGTCCTCTGAAATCAGTGTTTATACGCACCGCTGGCATTCAAGCACGAATAGACCTGCAGCTGTATTTTCAGAAGCTGGAACTTGCGCGCTCACGCGTCTTTTGCCCTTTGAGTTGAGACGGAATCGAGCGTTTGTGGACAGCGTATGATGGTGTGGAGTTCAGGAGCATGTTACAGCGGGAGATAGAGATATGCTTATTTATCCACACCGTAACAGCTCGGATTTCGTACATTTTCATTTGACGGATTGTTGTTATTTACTTCTCCGAGTGCGATGCTAGTTCTGTCTTTAGAATACAGGTTATTCAGTTAGAGTCAAGGCTAACTATTCCGAAAGTTAATTTGAAATACAGACTGAATTCGGTAGGTCGTCTTCGGTGTTACTGCGCAATTTAAGACTGACGTTTTTAAAAATGTTTGACAACCCTATTGCAACAGGATAATGAGTCGTTCAATTAGGCTAGTTGTTTTCTTATCAGAATGGTGAAACGTTGTCCCAGTTCAAAAGCAACATTTCCAGAAGTTTGATGACATGGTTCCTGCCCCCCGTCCGCCATCGCTCACTCTATCGGGGCAGTACGAGCGATGCAGTACGGATCGACACTGCTTTAATCCACCAATTAACAAGAAACTGGACATTTTCCAGGCTGCTAAACTGGGGTAAGTCTTCGACAGTCTTCGGGTAAGCTTTGTTGAGAATGCACATGCCCAAACCTTAGCACGAGTAATATATTAAGATATGCACAAGCTTTGTTTGTTTGTTTGTTTGTTTGTTTGTTTGTTTGTTTGTTTGTTTGTTTGTTTGTTTGTGTGTGTGTGTGTGTGTTAGAGAGAGATAGACAGTCATAGAATAACTTTCCTTGGCACTTCCTGATCACACTGTCCAACAAGGCATCTCTAAAGTATGAGAACCACATCTCATATTAACCGCTTGACAGCACTTGAATAAAGTACCTGCAGTCCAGGCACATTAATTAATCAATGCAAAATAGTGAGGCGAATGTGGTGTACAGTACAGTGTGTGAGTGGATATGAATAATTACATTACATTAGGTGGCAGTGTGGTATAATGGTTAGGGAACTGGGTTTGTAACATTAAGGTTGCAGGTTCAATCCCCAGACGGGACACTGCCGTTGTACCCTTGAGCAAGGTACTTAACCTGAATTGCTTTAGTTAATATCCAGCTGTATAAACGGATTGTATGTAAAGAAATGTAAACTGTAGCGTCTGCTAAATGCCTAAAATGTAATGTAAATGTCTCTTCTGTGGTCCATTCTCAGGCAGCTCAAGGAGTGTAAACACATTGTCTCGGTGAAGGGGGCAGGGGTGTTGGATGTGCTTGACGACCGCGGTCACACCCCGGCGCACTGGGCTTCCTTGTCCGGTGCTGTGGACATCGTTCAGTTCTTCCTAGAGGCTGGAGGCCCGGTGGATCTGCCCAGCGTGGCAGAGCTGGCCCAGAGGCCGGTTCACTGGGCGTCGGTGAACGGGCACATCGCCGTGGTGGATCAGCTGCTGGGGGCCGGGGTCTCCATGGACACAGCGGACCACAGGGGGTGCACCCCTCTGATTCTGGCCGCGCAGTACGGACACACTGCCCTCTGCTGCTACCTGATCGGCAAGGGGGCCCAGTTACACCTTTGTGACGTGGAAGGGGACAACGCCCTGCACTGGGCTGCTTTCAAAGGTAAATAGTAACCCCGCCCGCCCCACCACCCCCAAACCCTTCAGAGTGGAGCCAGAGTTGGGGCACAGGACTTGGGGTTCAGATGGCAATTGTACTGAAGCATCACCGGTCACCAGAGTGATCTCCCGGGGTGGATCTCTCCCCTTTATGTCTGATCGTTGTTGAAGGAACCATAATCACCACTGATTTACTCAGTGTGTTGCATTTCCAGAAATATTACTGTTCCTGGAAATGGGAGTGATTATTATAGATTTTCAGCAAAATGCTGTCCTAATAGAAAGTGTCTGATTAAAAACAACACAAACACACTCAAACTCTTCCCCCTGCTCTCGAATCTTTAATTTCTGTAATAGATTAATTTGTGTTACTTGTATCCAGTCTGCAGCGAAATGGTTGTCCATTTGCAAGTTTGGTACATGCCGGGGGGTGGGTTCAATGCCCAGTGATATTTCAGGAATCCTAGAGGCTACGTGGCTATCTTACTGTAACTATGCGTCACCAGCTGCTTGTTGTTTCTGAGATTCCTGATGAAGGACAAAGGGAGAGACAGCGCTACCACAGACCCCCTCCCCTCCCGTGTGATTTCCCTGCGCTCACACTCCCCTCTGCCTGCCAATAGACCGTGACCGCAACCCATGTTGTACTCGCGCAAACGGGCACGCCATGCCCAACTGTGTGCCACTGTACCCTGGGTGGAGGACTGGTTAAGGTGTACACTGTTTATTTATTTTACACACACTATTTATTAATGTATTTATTTTTCCTTTATTTTACCAGGTAGGTCAACTGAGAACTCCATTCTAATTTGCAGTGATGACCTGTGGAATCCCAGTGGGTACGGAATGCAAGGGATCGTGGGATAGCCAGTCAGGTGTACAACGTTCCTCGTATTCAGTGCTGCAGGTCAAATGCAGCAGGGTACAGACCATGCGTTTGGCCTGCAGTCCTGTCATACTTCACCCCCCTTCCTCAAATAAATTTGTCAGCGCTCACTGCTAAATTGGGGAAGGGGAGGGGGGCATACGACAGGGCAACTGTGGCCAGTTCTTAAAAATGTCTGTGCAGGCCTCTACTGAGAGTGAAATGACCTGCTCTTGCCGCCTGCTACAGTGTCGGTGCGTTTGCCTTTGTTTATTTCTCTCATATATATATAGCATTGACTGAGGTCTGATGGGGCTGAGCTTGAAGGAATTTTAGTTCCACAGGCTACTGCTGATGACAGCATTTGATTTATTAGCCACAGTAGTGCGTTTAGGGTTCATCAAAAGACTGTGTTTGCTGTAGGGCACATATGCCCGTGTTGCTTTTTTCTACCAAACAAGCTCACTTAAAGGAACATGTCTTTCCACTACCAACAGTACCACATACCAGTTTGATTTTGTTAAAATTGGGTTGTTCTTAAACTTGTTTTTTTGTTTTTAAAACTGTTCTTAAACCTGTCATTCTTTTCCCCCCTGGTAGGGCATTGTGAATTGACTCGATTGTTGATATACTCTGGATTCAACCCAAAACAACCAGATAAATTTGGTCAGGTAAGACTAGCCCTGGAGTTGTGGCTATCATTTTTCTCAAAGGCACTTCATTGGTGTTACTAAGTAGGGTTTATGAAATCATAATATCAAAATATATACATATTTAATAGAAAATAAAGTAACATGAGAGAAAAGGGTGGAATGAGGCAGATCTAGGTAGAAGTGAAAAAGAGACCTTGCAGGGGTAGGAAGTAGAAGTAATGACAGTCACACACACTTATTGTTATTTTCTGTTAGGGTCTAATGAAGCTTGCACTGAAGATGTTGGGAAGAGACCTAATCAGCTGCTCTCTTGCAGAAGGTGGTCAGATCACAGGTTGATTTATGATCAGCTGAACAATGCTGATCTGTGGTGTGTGTGAGTGTGTGCAGTAAATTGTATGAAATTACAAGCTTAGGTTGAGAGTGTGTTTTTTTTTTTTAGAAGAGATAATATGAGAAAGTTTGTGTTTTTCAGGAGAGTCAGTATGAGGTAGTTGGTATGTGCGTGCATGCATACGTGTGTGTGTCTGTGTGTCTGTGCATGCATGTGTGTTTGCCTCAGAGAGTCAGGACTGCTCGGTGTGCTTCTCGGTTACTTTTCAGCCACTGGATCAATAATGCAGCTGGTATGTAACACATCACACAGAAAGAGGAAACATGAGTCATGGAGGGCAGTGTGGTTGTATTACTCTTGAGTGCTACCACAAAAAAAAGCATTTGACTGTTGAGCCTTGCATGTGGTCATTGGTTCAGCTCTCCCAACCCCCAGTGACCTGTTCTGCGTGTGGTCATTGGTCAAACCCCTGTTGACCGGTCATTAGTCCAGTGTGGTCAATGGTCAAACCCCTATTGACCGGTCTTTAGTCCAGTGTGGTCATTGGTCAAACCCCTATTGACCGGTCTTTAGTCCAGTGTGGTCAATGGTTAAACCGCTATCGACCGGTCATTAGTCCAGTGTGGTCAATGGTCAAATACTATATGACCAGTCCTTGGTCCTGTGTGGCCATTAGTCCAGCTCCTGCCCCATTTGCCCTGCCCTCTCAGTGCCCCACAGGTCTAGTGAATGAAATGCCGGGCGGGTGTGACCCAGGCAGCCAGCAAGGAGGGAACAGTATCTCTGCGTCTGCCTCCGCTCGGCTGTGCTAAATAAAGACCCTGCAGGATTTTGTCCTCAGTCTCTCCTTACCACAGGCTGTCGCTGGCAGAGGAGTGTGTGTGTGTGTGTGTGTGTGTGTGTGTGTGTGTGTGTGTGTGTGTGTGTGTGTGTGTGTGTGTGTGTGTGTGTGTGTGTGTGTGTGTGTGTGTGTGTGTGTGTGTGTGTGTGTGTGTGTGTGTGTGTGTGTGTGTGTGTGTGTGTGTGTGTGTGTGTGTCTTGTGTGGCTGTCAGCTGACGCCACAAGCACTGGGCACTTCAAGGACTTCTCCTTGCTCCCTTGTCTCCCTGTGGACAGCTGAGTGCTCATCAGCAAGGCTTGGGCTGCATATTCAGTAGCTCCACATTGTTTTTCCTGAGTGTATGACACAGCGGGACATTTTGTCTGTCGTACGTTCGACTCTACCTTTTAGCATGTTGTGCCTCTTAAATAAATATTTATTTAATGTCTCCTCTACCCATTCTGCACATTTATAATCAATCAAATAAATCTAAATTCACAATTGGCACTTGTATACCCAGGAAGGTCAGGTAAGACATTTCTTTGTTATGACCCTGAAGAGACAGCATCAGGCCAAGAATATAAGCAATCTGCTAGGATGATTACTGTAGATGGCCAGTGTGAGACAGCCATATTTGGGTGTTGGCCAGAACACCAGGATTAACACCCTTTATAATAAGTGTGGTCTGATCTTTAATGGCTACCTGAGTCTCGTGGGAAAGTTATGTTGAATGAAATTAGAAGTGAATGCTAACATTGCTGAGGAATTTGATGGTCAGAATCTTGTGCAGATTGATTGTCCTGGTCCATATGCCCTTGGCACTTCAGCAGCGTGTTTTTGACCGGGCTACTGTAGTGCGTGCGCGCGCGTGCGTGCGTGCGTGCGTGCGTGCGTGTGTGCGTGCGTGCGTGTGTGTGTGTGTGTGTGTGTGTGTGTGTGTGTGTGCGTGTATGTGTGCGTGTGTGTGTGTGTGTGTGTGTGCCTGCATGTATTATATCTATTTAAAGGGCTGATGTTGTTAGTGCTCCTTATTGGGCTTCTGTTCACATTATATACAACATATTAACCTGTGCAGTCTTTATCTCTATTGAATTATGGTGCATTTACACTCTGTGCACATGGTCCATGCAGAATCAAGATGGTGCTACAAGTGTCTCTTTCACCTTTTAAATATCAAGGAAGTGAAGTCATTTGTGTGCTCATCAGTACAGCAAACCTGACTCGCTTTGTACAATTTACCAACATTTATAATTGGTCCCATTGTAATTCCACTGACTCTGTTTGCCCCCTACACAGTATGGTTAAATGCATAATGTCACAATGTATGCCTTTATTTGGAGTCAACTGTACATCATTTTATTCATTGATGAGCTCCTATGTGCCTAATAGGGGTCTAATCTATTATTACAAGACTGTACCAGTAACCAACTGTACATAATGGTCTGGATTTGACTTATAAATAAGTCAATATTTTGACTCACAAGTAAATGCAAGTGTTCACAAACACAATTGTGAGTAAAGGTTTAAGGACAAATGTTGACTGAATCCAGGCCAATGTAAGGAAATGTATTCCCAGAATGCTATGTAAGTAATTATGCCATTTTCAAATATTCAAATAGAATAGAAAGGCCACATGTGGAGCCTAGGGGCATAAAAACATCACCTTAAGCCCACACAATACGTCTGTATCTAATCATAGATTTCTGTGCTAGTACACTTGGGTGCTAGGACCTCTATTGCGCCACAAAATGTAAAAAGGTAAAATGTGCAGCAAATCTGTTGTTTTCAATCTTTTCATGTTTTCATCCTTGCCATAACAGGTATTGAATATATGCTTATTTCTGATAAGACTAACTTGTTTTTTGTTTGTTGTTTTTGTATACACATTATACGTTTATTTGCTTTCTGCTTAATAAAAGTCAAACTTTTCTTTCCTCCTCCAGAAATTGAAATCTTATTTTGTTAAGGACCATAAAAGCCTGTAGAAAGAATGAAATAAATACTGTAAAGACGACCAGGAGATAAAGTAGGCTATGTCTTGCAAAAAGGCTAGGTGAAAAATAACTTTTACTTGCTCTGAGAAAATGGATAGAGCACATGCATATACATATACAGGTAACTGCCAAAATAAAGGAAACACCAACATAAAGTGTCTTAATAGGGCATTGGGCCACCATGAGCCACCAGAACAGCTTCAATGCACCTTGGCATAGATTCTACAAGTGTCTGGATCACTGTTGGAGGGATGTAACATCATTCTTCTATGGGAAATTCCATAATTTTGTGTTTTGTTTGGTTGTGTAAAATGTTGTCTCAGGAGCCGCTCCAGGATCTCCCATAAGTGTTCAATTGGGTTGAGATCTGGTGACTTAGACAGCTATGGCTTATGGTTTACATTGTTTTCGTGATCCCTTGTGTCCTGTAGATGGGGGCATTGTCATCCTGGAAGGGACCACTCCCATCAGGATAGAAATGCTTTGCCATATGATGAAGGTGATCACTCACAATGGCTTTGTATTTACTGGCGTTTACCATGCCCTCTTAGGGACTGAGTGGACCTAAACCATGCCAGGAAAATGCACTCCACAACATAACAGTCGCCACTATCCCTCATTCACTCAAGTGTTGCTATTATTTTTGCTGTTATCTGTACCTGCATCCAGTTGTGGCTAGTTGTCTTATGAAAAACACACAGCAGTGAGAGCTCTAACTTTGTTAGACCACAATTTTAACTCGAAGGTGACAAGCAGAAGTGACCTGGCTAATGGGATGCAGTCTGACAGCAGGACAGGTTGGGCAGAGACAGGTCTCATGTTATGTCCCCCCCCCCCGCAGACCCCCCTGCACCTGGCCGTCCTCAGCGGAGACTTGCTGACAGTGCAGCTGCTGTGCGAACAGGTGAGTCCTCCCCGCTAGCCCTCGCATTTCCTCTGACGCTCCTGTCTTCCGTCAGGATGAGTAAACAGACCTTGAGCAAAGAGACACTTCATTCACGATCTTACAGAGGGATAAGGAGGGCTGCAGAACCATGGGGTGGAGAACAGGGGGACAGGAATCTGGGCTTTTATTCAGAGGGTTGAACACACCAACTTCAGTCAGCATCCAGTGGTATAAATGTAAACTGTAAGCCACCACCTGACAAGGGACTCTGCTCAAAAAGATATTATTATTATTATTATTTGCCTTTACAATTCAGATTAGACAGCTTGCATGGGTCATGTGTGCCACATTTTGTACAAATTGAGCAAATTGTTTATGAGGAAATTTTCAATACTATTAAAATGTTTATTCCAGTATGGCAAAAGCCCCAAATTGTACATTTCTGAAATATTCAGCATGAGCAGATGCATATGTGTGACAAGTGGACCTCTACAATGTATGGTATGTTTGTTATGAAGGTTCAAATAGTGAAAAACAAAAAAGAACTGGTACACTACCACCAAGAACCCAAAACAGTGCAATATTTCCTACAGTTCTCTAGAAGCTGTCTGCAAACCTTAAAAGTTTAGATAAATTGGTGTTTCATGGCCAGAGCAGCCAGAAAATTAAAAACCTGGCCCCCTAATAATAATAATAACAATAATAATGGGATATAAAAGGAGCAACTGGTAAATCCAATCAAACACATAAAACTTTTGTTTTGGAGAGATAATAATGGGTCTGAGGCAGTAAATAAAGAACCCAAAATCACCCATGCATGTATGGTGGATTCCGCCCGTTTCCTCTCTGGTGGAAGGAAGCCGGCAGGTAGAGTCACGGCGAAGCACATGGAGTCGGAGGCATGGCACAGGCTTGGAGGAGATTGGGGGATGTTGTCATTTGATTACATGAGCTCTATGGGTGAGCTCATTGCAATTGTGACGCACAGCTCCTCTGACAGGCGGCACGGTGGTGCAGTGGATAGTCGGAGGCAAGAATCTCGGCACCAGGCTTTCTGTGAGTTTGCATGTTCTCCCGTGTCCGGGGGTTTCCTCCGGGTACTCCGGTTTCTTCCCACAGTCCAAAGACATTTAGGCTAATTGGAGAGTCAAATTGCCCGTAGGTATGAGTGGTGAGTGAATGGTGTGTGTGCTCATGGATTGCACCTGTCCAGGGTGTATTCCTGCCTCTCGCCCGGAACAGCTCCTGACCAGGAATGACATGGATGGATGGATGGATGGAGCTCCTCTGGGGGGTGCTGATATTCACCTCATCTCATGCACCCCATCTCTGCTCTGATGATTGGCATTCTGGAATGCTTCAGAGTGTTCGGGTGGAGCTCTTGTGTTTTGGAACGTGCACCTGCTGTTGGTACCGTAAATATAAAGACCGCCATGAATTAATTATTGACACATTTGTGACACACAAATTTTGACACATTACTTTTAAACTGTTTCCACGTGTTATCATAAAATGTAATATCCAAGTCAGTCTTGGCTGGGTTAGGCTGCGTCGTTGCGGCTGAATTGGAGACTCTTCCCATCTCCCATCTGATCTCTAATGTAATAGACTTCAAGAGTAACCATAACACTATGGATTGTGTGCATCTGATGCTCATTCTCTCAAGCTATATCTCCTGTAACCTAAATGGTTTTTATGAAATGCTCTCTGTAAAGTGCTATGTGAACGCTCCTTTGTTAAGCGAGCTACGCCAAATTCAATTTGATCGAATGATCAGTGTGCTGTGTCTGCATCTGATGGGCAGTGCTACAGCCTGAGTTAGTGCAGTTTGTTCCCACTGGTTGAAATATAGGCTTGAGGTCTGAAAGTGTATACCTGTTTGTCTGTGAGAGACCGCTGAGTTTGTGCCCTCGCACTGGCCTCATTTCACCTTCTGCTCCTCAGAGTCGGTGGACTGGCAAAGAGGACCGGCTGTGCTTTCACAGCTCTCATTTGAACGTTGTTTTGACTCGGCCCAGCCATGCTCTCCATGTGGGCGTCAGCGCCTGTTTTTGCCAGGACCCAAGGGGTTGTGGGCTCCAGTCCGTGAAAGAGACACCGATGCAATGTCCTGACCTGCCTCTGAGCAGAGGATTTGAAATGAAATGCCTTGTTGGTAAATTGGGAAAAAAATATCCAGATGTGTAAATGGTTAACCACATGTGGTACCATTCCAGCGCACTGGAGAAGGAAGGTCACAGGTTCAAATCTTGGGTGGGACATAGAGCTCTTGTATCCTTGAGGTCGGAAACACAACCTTAACTTCCCTTGTGAAAGCATACCTCCCGAGGTTTATACATCTCTGAGAGGCAAGATTAGCTGGCTCTGAATAAGTGCTTCTACCAAGCAAATTAATAAGGTACTATAAATGTAACAGAGTAGTTATCGCAAGTGCCTTTGGATAAAGGCAGCTGTTTTAACTGCTACCGATTATTGTTGTCATTATTTATTTATTTTTGTTCCAACAAAATTTTTTTTTTTGTTCTGTAATTTAATCAATTAACAGGCTTCGTTTGTTCATTTCCTCATGGGATAGCCGTGCGTTCAGGAAACAGCTGTTGAATTAGCGAGTGACTTCCCTCAAACTGGCTTTTCATTAGAGGCCTTCTGTGACTAGAAACAGCTTTTGTGTTGTGCGGTTGATGCTACATTTGTCATATTATATCAATAACAGAAATAATGTACACCCTAAACAATGAGTTGCAGACCATTGGCTGAAGCAGAGAAGTAACTTGTAATGAGGTTGCACACTCTAGTTAACTCAAAAAAGATATTTATGAATAAAGAACCAATGTTTTGGCACCTCCGTGCCTTCGTCAATGACTATTCATCACAAGCTCTAGCATTCTTTTTAATGCTTGCCACGTGTGGTACACACATTCAAGTTAATTTAAAGCAGGCTTAGATTAATTTCTGACAGTTGTCAGATTAAATATTTGAGGAACAAATGCCATATCCCAAATTTGTTCCGTTCATTTGTTGCTGTATATTGCTGTATAGAGACCATTCTGGCAGCAAGTCAACTTTCTCTTGTTTTGAACATTGTTTCCAGAGCACTTATTTGTCAGTGACATTTTTTAACAGAAAAGGGAGAGTTGTGCCAGAAACCATTACATTTAGTTGTAAAAGTTAAAAAAAAAGAAAAAAAGTCCTGTGTGGAGTAATGCCTGCTGACAGTTGAGTCAGAGGAAACAGATTGCATGCCTCCTCCCCTCCATTTTCTGTGTTAATTAGCTCTGACTTCCATGGTGAGTTGCCCTGTTGGAGATGCTGGGCAACCTGTTTACCCTCTCATGCATTGGTTATCGAGTGGTGGGTTTCATCAGTTTAATACAAATGTACGTTTCAAATATGTGTGTTTATTTTACATTATTGATCGATGGTTGCAGCGGCAAGATACAATATATTTAGGATTAATTGCATGATGAACGCTACATGCCTGTGGGAAACGTAAAAAATAGAAAAAGTGAGAGGGGTTGTGTGTTCTCTGCTTTGCCATTTACATGAGGAAAGAGGCACTGGTGGTGACCGACTCTTTTAATAGCTCATTACTTCTTAAAATTCTGTGTCATGTATGTACATTAGGGTGTAGTGTTTAGAGAAATGGACTGCTGGCCTGAAGGCTGTTGTTTTGTGTCCCATGTGGAACAGTTTTACCCCCCGTGTTTAAAAGCAGTGGATGTTTGTGCTGAAAACCCCAGCTGAAAATGTAGGTCTCGGTCGGAAGCATAGGACACTGGCACACTCGTTTTTTGTAAGCGGTGAGCAGGTGTACAGTGAGTTGTCCTGATGTCCTATATGAGTTGGTTACTGCGGAAACGCTGGAATCAGGGCTGGCATTGCACCTGCGTTTTGGGATTAGGGAGCCGTGGTATGCGTCGACACCTCAGCATGCTTGCTCAGAGGATTTTAAGGTTAGAGCAAAACTCTGTGACGTAATAAAATTCCCTATCCCCTCTACCAAGCCACCTAGACATTCCTCAAAGACAGGCGCTCATAGTGCTTCAGTTGTGTGTCATGGTGGGCCTCTGCAGCTGAACTCTCGTGCTCTCATCACAAATCATCAACTCCTCGTCTTCCATGTCCGATGTGTGCTTTCGCCTCGTTACCAAGGTGCCTGTCTTCTTCCATGTCTCATTTGCTTCTCCTTGTTTGAGTCCACAGGAAACAGCTTACAGGAAGTGGCTGCTGGCACATTAGGCTGTTGAGTGTCCTGTTTCATTGGCTGTTTGCAGTCAATCTCGTACGCTCGTGAAACCCGACGCCAAATGTGATTCTACGAACATTTTCAGACTTGCCAGAAATGTAGTCGCAGTGCACAAGTGCTCCCAAGAGAACTGACTATTTGGCAAGCATCTGACCCTCTACAATATGTACGCTGTTAAGCCAATGTCAGATATCAGCGTGCACCTGCTGATTTTTTTTGATGTCGCAGCCAACTCATAAGGATCAGGGTTATAAATCATGGCTAAAGTCGAACTGTGAGTTCTAGGCTTAAATGGGGGGAGGATGGCAGGGAGAAAAAGGCATTCAGTGGAGTTGAGAGGCAAAAAAGGAAAGCAACCATGTATGCAAACATATACATTTATTATAGTTGCATTGCAAACAACACAAACTTCTCAAAAGAACAGTGACTGGGCAAAAGACTAAAAACCTATGGCTATACCTGCACAAGCAAAGCACTTAAGTTCTAGGCTTAAGGATTCTGCTGAATGGGTCAATTGTGAAGTGTATGTACGTACAGCTGTCTGCATCATTTGGCTCCTCTGTGTGAGACTCCGGTCAGTCCCTCTCTCTGTTTCTGTATTGCAGGATGGAGTAGATTTGGAAACCAAGGACAAAAATGGAAACACCCCTCTGAAACTGTCCCGAGGTCACAAACATGGAGAAATATCTTCATACCTGGAGAATGCAATATTCCGGTCTGGCCGGCTCGTTCCCAGGTTCGACTGGAGGTGAGTGTCCTTGTAGCTGACCTGATCAAATGGGCCAGTTTCAGATAAGAATTTTAAAAGTCCTTACAGGGGCAAGGGTATTTTAGCATGGCGGGATGGTCACTCTTACTGCGTCATGTGCAAAGAAAGTCTCGCATTTCTGAATGTCACCAGTTTGCACACCAGTCTGGGAGGCCAGCGTAACTAATTATGGCAGAACGCTGTGGAAGGGAACTACGCTCCTTGACGGTGTCATGCAGTAGGAGTCATTTTGTAAGCAACCTTTTCTGACTCTAGAAGCACTGCTGATCTCACTACAGTCCCAATTAAGGAGCTCCCTGAAGTTTATCAGGGGAAGGAGGGGAAAAAATGGGCCTGGATTCTAGGGGATCCTCCCTTCACGTTGACCATCTCTGGTTAAACCTGAGACAGCATTGTCCCCCACCCCCCCGTCAGCACCAGGCCATGGTGGGACACACAAACAAGTCAGACTCCCAAATCAAGAGACTACTGATCTGTGTCCAGGAGCAATGTCTGCCCTTTGCCAATATTTAAAAAGCAGAACTGTGGAATATAATAGTGGTCCCCCGTGGAAGGGCATTGATAAAGTGATATAAATAGAGTCCCCCCCATCCCCGTCCCTGTCCCCCCATCCCCTTGGCATATGCCATTAGAGGCTTTTACTTCCATGTAGAATATTTTTAGAACAGTATTGTATATTGTCTTGAATTCCGCCGAGAGAATTCCGCCTATCGACCCGTGTCGATATCTAAAACTGATTGAGACTGCTGGTCAGAGTGCTATTTTACAGCAGTTTTCCTTGGTGGGGTGGGGTGGGGGGGTGTAGAAATCAATTATACATGTTTGTGGGTGTAGTATGCAGAGGAACACATAAACATTGTATTTTAGTGCCATTTTATATTAACTTTGTGGAAGGTGTTCAGGCCCCCTGAAGCACATTCGGACTTCAATAATGCAGACAATGACATCTGTGTCTACATACATTGTGCATATTAAAGTATAGATGGTGATCAGCTGAAATGGGTAAATTGCTAGTGGTATTATTGCATTGTGTGGGGAGTAGTGGGATATGCCAAAGCAGTACTCCTTTCCTCTGTTTTCTCTGCTGATCTTTATTGCTCGTTGTGAGCCGATCTAAGGCATACAGTATATGCCTGTGTATGTATTTGTTATCGTATGCACTACAGTAGACCCAGGTCATTGTACCTTGTTCAGTGTACACGAAACAAGAGACAGATGTTTACAAACTACAACCCTGCAGCGACACAGCTTTGATCGGCGTAGGTTACTTTACATCGCTGTATTTCGTTACACAAAGGGAACTTATCGCCCTTCTGTTTGCGCGGAATCTTGGTTATGTGATGTCGAGGTACACAGAGGGTTTGGATACCCCACGACAGCTCTGCAAATAAACAGACACCCCCCTCCAGCCTCGGTCCCACCCCCACACTCCCTGCCAATATGGGTCTTGGCAGAGGCAGTTAGTGACAGACAAATATACACATGCACTTTGGCTGTCTAAGTGTCAGGTCCTTGCACTGAACTTGGTTTAAAAGCATGTATTAGGGGCGGCCTGTTCGTCAAATACTCGCCTGCCCCAAAATGTGCCTGGGTGGACTTTTTCAAAATCCTCCCAGGATCTACTGATATATAATAATCCTCTTTAAGCATACTTTGAAATGCATAATCCTCTTTGTCTACCAACCTCACTCAGCATGAAGCTTAATATGGGTGGTTTCTGTAATGTCCAACAGACCGCACCCCTAAACTCTCCAGCCTGAACAGGGTACCGAATCTATGCTGAACGTGCAGGGCATTACCACGGTAACGCCATCTGTATTTTTGGTTCTGTTTCCTCAGTTCTTTGGTATTTGGCCCACCTGGAAAATCCAAGGGCCCTGTGCTTTTCCTGTTGTCCTGCCTGTTCCTTTGGGGCTACCCAACTTACTTTCTCAAGGTAAGGCGCCGGCCTTAATAAATGCAGCAGACTCTCTTCTCAGCACAATTCACAGTGGGTCTTTTTCTTGGGACGTCCCACTGGCTATGGAATGATTTAATGTGCCCTTTCAGTGGTCCGGATTCTAGAATACTCCACATGGAGCACAGCCTTTGCAAGTTCCAAATGGCCCATTTTGACCCCCACTCCCAGTCTTTTACAGTCTTTGATATTGGCGTTCTTAAAAGAGTCTCTTGTAATGGGAGACATTAGTCTAATGGCTTGACATTTGAAGGGATCTATCCAGCAGCATGTATAGTAGAGAGGGAAATGGCTACGAGAGTGCCGCGGACTGTGCTCTCATTGTTTCTCATAGTCTCACTCACAAGTTGCTGCTGTATGCAGGGAGCATTTGTGTGACCCCCCTCCCCTAACGAGTGATATTTCCTCTGTCTCCGTTGTGCAGATTGTCTCGGTCTCCTTTAACAAGCTGTGGGAGTTCCATGTGGCCTTCCTGCTCGCCAATGCATTGATGTGGTTTCTCTTCCTAAAAGCTTCCCTGATGGATCCAGGGTTTCTTCCCAGGGACAGTAAGGAATATGATCAGGCCATTAGACAGGTAAACAACCAAGTGCAAAGTCCCAAAAGAGCGAGAGAGAAGCACACACACACACACGCAAAGTTTTGACCTTGGTCTATGAGCACAGATTAGCATAGTAAAGTATATGCATTCACACACACACTCCAATGCATGCATAGATGCGCATGCACTATACCAAGTATATGCATGCACACACACATACACACACATGCATCCTTCCAAAAATAATTTTGATTTTCTTCCTTTTTTTTGTCAAGTGTACTATGCCCAGTTTTGACCTATGCACTGACTCTCTTGTACTGACTCTCTGTGTAGATGGCACATTATCATGCTCCCTGTCCCCTTTGCATTGGTGCTGCAGGCGGTGTACTGTGAGGGCTGGAGGCAGGGCAGAAACCCGCTCCTCAGGCTGTGTCACACCTGCCACATCGTCAGGCCCCTGCGTGCCAAGCACTGCCGCGTCACCAACCGCTGTGTGGAGCACTTCGATCACTACTGTCCCTACGTCTACAATGCCGTGGGCCACAGGAACAGGTGCGGGGAACTCCCCAGTTCACTCCTCCGGGGTCAAGGCCCGCCCTCGTCTCTGTTGTTACGGATAGAAATCGACCTGCGTTGTAATAACCAGGCGTACAATATCGGACGTAACACTAAGCCACTTAATCAATAACCACAACCCGTAAGGAGTACCAGTGAAACAGTGGTATAGAAAAGTTAGACATATATTTATTAATATGAATACATTTGATGATTGTTCTCTCTATTTATAACATGGAAGTCCTTTAAAAGACAAAAACAGGTTGCAAGGTCTCACCGGGTAGCCAGCTAGCGGTTCCAGACCCTCGAAGATGATAGGGGAGGTCTTCTCCTCGGAGTTCCCAAAATGGTATTACGAATAACAATATTTATTCATTAGCAACTAGGCGGATAATCAGAGTAACGCAATCACCAAGCTGTAATTAACAATGTCGTAAAGGGAACTGATGGCATTCAGGTGGCAACCACTATATATAGTCCCGCGTCTTTTTAAAAGTCTCCTCCGTGATGTAGCCAAGCGATGTCCAGCCGCATCTTCTCTCGTCACGTTGCTTGGAGGGTTCCCCTGGAAACCATGTGCGTCCTCATGCAGGTCCCAGCAGGGCAGTGACGTCATCTCCACCTAACGGGGAGAAATCAAGGAAACACAAAGTAATGCCAACACAAAGTAAAGGGATGTAACACTGTGAATAGGCTTTCGGCCTGCTGTGCCACGGCAAGCCTTGAGCATTCTCACTGATTCCAGAGGGTGATGTCATCTGGCCTGGGTCTTTCCTTACTATTCATTGTCATTATTTGAACATTTGGTGTTTATCATTCATTTGCATTGCAGAGGTTCTTAATGTATGTACAGCATTGATTTATGTGTCTAGCCCATTCATACAGATGGATATTTACTGAAGAAGTTCAGGTTAAGTGCTGTGATAAAGGGTGCTACAGTGTTTAAGCAGTAAAAGTGAGTCAGTCAGGGTGATTATTATTTGAACCTGGAACTATCCGGTGTACAAGTTCCCCAACCACAACTCCACACCTTCCCACTGGGGCCACATTTACTGAAAAATGTATAAAAGCATCTGCTAAATGGCATATATATATATATATATATATATATATACACACACAGTATATAAGTGATACTGAAGAACTTTGGTGTAAAACATTAGGCAGGAATGGAGTAATCTGTGTTTAATTTGACGTCTCTGCAGGACGTACTTCCTGGGGTTCCTGAGCTCCATGAGTGTGAACTGCTTCATGGGGGTGTACCTGTGTGTGGACTGGTTCTCCCAGATGGGGCGCAGTCTCTTCCTTGGGACAGGGTTTCTCTTCATGGCCATCGTAGGGGTGATCTCTGGCATCATGGCCTGCATTTGTGTGAGTATTGACCCAAATATCCCAGTCCAAGAGTGTAAATCAAATCTCCAAGTCCAAGAGTGTAAACGAGATCTCCCAATCCATGACTGTAAATCAAATATTCCAAGTCCAAGACTGTAAATCAAATATTCCAAGTCCAAGACTGTAAATCAAATATTCCAAGTCCAAGAGTGTAAATCAAGTCTCCAAGTCCAAGAGTGTAAACTAATATCCCTGTCCAAGGGTGTGGACCCGATCTCACAGTTCAATCTCCCAGTCCTCTAGGCAATGCATTAACCAACCTATTGTTCCTATAGTCCAAAGGTAAAATAATCAATCAATTCTTCTTGTGTGCTTATGTAATTACTTTATTATTAATTCATTATCTTATTCAATGAAGGCTCGTGTTTTGTCGTGGATCTAAAAGACACTACATCGCTAGTGCTACATTGCCCCCCTGTGGGTACAGTGAGAACATCATGAGTCTGTGTGAAGTTTTGAATAATGAATAAAAAAGTATTTGTTATAGAGCAATTTTACAGTTAAATTGACAAAAGGCTCTACTGCATAAACTGTAAACTGATAGATTACACTGATATGATGAACTGATAGATATAATAAAACCAAATTTTAAAAAAATAAGTGTAAATAAGTGTAGCAGATCTCAAAATGTACTATATTGAAGGTGGTATTTATGTGTTGTTTTTAAATTTGATGGCAGTTGAGCTTTGTATGTGTGATTAAACTTCATTTTGATTTAAGCTGGTAGAAAGATCGATGTTGTATGCAAAGTATCCCATCCCATTTTTAAAAGGACTTGGTTCTGTACACAAAGCAGACAAATTTGCTCTTAGATTTGATTCTCGTTACTGAAATGAATGATCTTTTGGAACCTATACGAAGCAGATTGGGAGTTTTGACAGGAGCCAGTGTTGCTTCCCTATTTTGAGTTGGCACGCCTCAGTGAAGTAGAATATAAACATAACTACACACTCTGAGGTGATCTATCCTGATTTGTGATTTAAACATAGATTAAGGCCAATTGGTTCTCGTGATATATGTAAAGATTTGAAATACAATTTAGGATAGGGCTAAAATAACTAAAGCCTTTAGTGTGCCTTTTTCAGTACCAATTGTTCCTAGTCTTTTAGGTAACACTAGAAGAGGACGGAATCTTGTTAAATAATTGCAGTGTGAACGACAGATGAGCAGCACTTAAAGATGTCATTCAAGCCCCTCGGCTGTGCATGTAACCTGAAGTTCCACTCTGGCCTCTGCCATTCAATTCCGTGAGCATCACCTGTGCTTGGGAAAGTAAAATGGATCCTCTGATGTAGTTCATGTGTTCTGAACCCATGACTACAACCTCAACCCTAGAATGATGAAATACCAGTAAACTGATCAATCATTAATCAGTGGGCAATGAAAAGTGATTTTCCCATTTACATTGGAACTGTATTACACACACTGTATATGTGTGTGTGTGTGTGTGTGTGTGTGTGTGTGTTTGTGTGTGTGTGTGTGTGTGTGTGTGTGTGTGTGTGTGTGTGTGTGTGTGTGGGTCCTGTATTCATTTTCAGTCTTCTAAGGCCCTGACCACCACACTACAGTATTGACCTCTCACTGACTGACACAGGTGTGTCTGCTCCCTCCCCTGTATATCCAGCTTCACATGGCGGCTCTGAACAGCACCACCAACGAGCAGCTGAATCATCACAAGTACAGCTACCTGCAGCAGGAAGAGGACCAGACTACCAGCCTGTTTGACCGTGGTGTGCTGCTCAACCTGCTGGAGTTCTTCCACATTGTCCCCCTCTGCTGGAGGGCCAGATTAGGACCATGGACCCACTCCAGATTATATAACGCTAACGCTGGCCCCCGGAACGTGGAAACAACCTATGAGCAACAGCGTATAAACACAATCTATAAACAACCTATAAACCATGCTGACACAATAACTAAACAACCCACCTCTTCAGCTGAGGGATTGACTGTGTCTGCAAACTGCTATATCACTCTAACCATATCCCTGTCACTATATAACCTGCTGTATCTCTCTAACCCTATCCCCATCACCGTATAACCTGCAGTATCTCTATGACCCTATCCCCATCACCATATAACCTGCTGTATCTCTATGACCCTATCCCCATCACCATATAACCTGCTGTATCTCTATGACCCTATCCCCATCACCATATAACCTGCAGTATCTTTATGACCCTATCCCCATCACCATATAACCTGCTGTATCTCTCTAACCCTATCCCCATCACCATATAACCTGCAGTATATCTCTGACCCCACCCCATCACCATATACTGCTCAGGAGATATATGGACAGAAACAAAGTTAGGTGTACAGTGATTTGCTTAAGGACTGCTTAGCTGGGTCAGTAGCTATCAAGTGGCTGATAAAGTGGCACCAACAAAATCTGAGAGAAACTGTTAATCTGAGAATTGACACTACTACTGTATATCCTTTCAATTCACCATGGGTCCTGTGACATGTCACCATGTGTACTGACTGCTGTGCTAGCCATATCATTCATCTTTGGCAGAGGCATCTTCACTGTGTTGTGTACACCGAAGCGATAGAGGGCGCTGTTGTTATTTTGTGCTGTAAGAGGGAAATGGACATTCTCAAGCACTCATTCAAGCACTCGTTCTCTCTCAATGCAGTGACATGCCCCATGGTCTGAATTCAAATCCTGACCCTCCCAACGGTGACTGTGGCCAGCAGGTCAGGTGGTGCATAGCATCGGCATGGGAGGGTTTTAGTAGACATGGACGTTCCCGCCTCGTCGCACAATATCGCCTGAGGTCTGCCTTCACTGGCCATGCAAGAAGTGCAGTCCTCGGGCACAGTGATCGCGCAGCTCAGCTGGTGGACAGCAGAATGAAAAGATTCATCAACTGGCAGAAGATGCATGTCTCATTCAGCCCTCTCCCAGAGAGGACGGAGAGATGTTGCAGCAATGGAACCTGTTACTGCATTTAGTTGTCACTGTATGAGGTGCCTGCATACTATTCTGAAAATGCATGCTTGTTGACTCAGTGAGTTATTTTATTATTTTGATGGTTTTGAAGGCATTGGCTCACCCCTATGGCTATTCCAGTCAGTGTCAAACATTTACTGTGAGCCATGCTAAATTGATTCCTTCAATTTATTTTCATAAAGAACCGTGAACACTGTCCTCATTGCTATATTATTTAATTAAAGAATTTCAAAGACAACAACAATAATAATACGAATAATTATAAAAATCTCATTCTGACAAATATAATAATTCTCAAGTAATATAAATAAATGTTTATGCACAATGTTACAATGTATTTCTGAACTACCACCCATGTACATAGTTATAGATGTTCAGATGTTGTTTATGGTCCATTACACATGCGCAATTTTAAAGGCACACAGTTGGGGTGGAGAAAAATTGTAGTAAAATATGCAAGGACCAGCCTCAAATCCAGAATGTTCACTTCTTCACCAGACTGCTGTGGTAACCAAAAGGGCAATTTGAATATTACTGAAGCCTTAACTTTCATTTATGATGCACAAATTACTGTTTTTGTTAATCCTTTATAATAAAGTTTGACTGACAAGCAGCTGTAGGTAGTAAGGGGTCATTTGTAAATTGCTGTTGTGAATCTGTTGTAAATTAAAGTGTACATAGGAGTCTGTGGTCAAACTCCCTTGCCCAAATTGCAGTGGTAATAACAGGGTCTTAAACATTAAGTTTAGAGCAATAGACTTCTGAACTCTTTGCGAACTGTATTGACTCTTTCGGAACATGCAGGCTTGGCAAAGCCGTGACCATTGTAATAGAGCTTGGTGATCTTAACTCGAGGTTTAAACCCGTTAATATTATATATAATATATAATATATGCCATTTAGCAGACGCTTTTATCCAAAGCGACTTACTGTAGTGAATGCATACATTTTTTCAGTATTTGTTAAGGTTGCTGTAACTGGCCCTCTGTCTTTAATCCAACAAATTCACTGTTGTCAAATGATTAAGGTAACAACTTGACAAAGCTCGACTGGATGCATGCAACCAAACTTCAGTGGGGATGGAAAAATTTGCTTGTGGCTTCTGCAATTTTTCAATCACATTGTTCAGCTTTTTGTTTGTTTTTTCTCACATTTTCTCACACGGGTTAAAGGCATGTTCTAACGTGCTATTTTTTCTGACGTCAGTGCCATTTAAATTTCCATCATGCAATTTAAAGAGGAGTATTTAAAGGCTTGAAGACGGGAGACTGTCTATGGTGCACAGTACAGTACTAGAGCACATAGCACAAGCTGTTCTTGACATACACTATGGGTATATTTGGTACATTACCTATTTACATATTTGTATATTTACATTTACAGCAGATATATTTTACCAATTGTGCAATTCTGTCTTATGAAACCGCATATACAATTGTCCTAGAACATACTGGATACAGTACAGAGAGCTGGCTCTCATCGATACTGACCACATCACTCCCCCAATGTATTAATGTTTTATTTCGTATCAACATATTTTATTATCATTCCTAAATTAGCTGAGGAAGAGATGCTCTATACACAGTGTTAGGGACTATAATAATATATGCCATTTAGCAGACGCTTTTATCCAAAGCAACTTACAGTAGTGAATGCATACATTTTCAGTATATGTGGCCCCAGTGGGGATTGAACCCACAACCTAAGCGTTGCCAACGCTGTGCTCTACCAACTGAGCCACAGAGAGACTACATAATAAAACACGTGGGTTAAGTAACTTTTTTATATCCAAGCTTTGTATTGTCTCTTCTGTTTGAAGCAGCTTCTCGTTCATGACACAATTGTTTTTAAATGCCAAATAAAGTTATTTATTTTCTTCCGACAAACTTTTTCGCTTTCATTCTCAGAAAATCCTAAATGCCACAAGATGGCGATGTCACAGTTCAACATGAAGGCGCCTCTGTGAACGCATTTGACCAGATTTCAACAATTGTTAATCCCACAATAAGTAGCCGTCAATACCCGTTCCTGCATCATAATGTTACAGTACTTCCGAGTTAACAGCCATAAATCTGCATTAAGAATGTTTGATAGGCCTATTGAAAAAAATAACCGTAAGAAGAATAACGGTATGTATTAGGAGATATTAACCAAACCCGTGTTGTGCTGTAGAAAAATGGCTAAAATTGAGAGAAGTACTCATCCTAACCATGAAATCCGTCTTAAACGTCAGGTAACTGTTTAGCAATAGCCAAGGGGCTGGACAAGTTTTACATGTACATTGTTAGTGTGCCCCTGTTCACTATATGAACGCATTCCATATAGTACAAATCCATCTGTGAAAATGGGTTACAGAACTTTATATATTGACGTATTTACTGTGGAGCTCATGTAAGTAAAACTGTAAGCACCTTAAGTAAAAATATGAACCCATTTCATCCTAAACAAAATAATACAAGTTGGCTGTACAATGTAACTGAGTAGCATATCCATTTGTCTTTTAATGCATTTTCCTAAATATATTAAGCATATACACGCACACACACCGGAAACGACGAGTATGATTATTAGGCTACTAATTATAAAATGTCTAGATACGCTAATTAATTTCACGTTAAAACAAGCTTCTGCAAATTTCTTTGGTGGACACCCAAAGTATTATGCAATAGATACATTATCAACATTTTAACACAACTTTGCATCAATGCACATAATTTCAATACTAAAAAGAAAGACACAATAAGGCTGCAAATAAGTAGGCTATTAGAATTCTGCTCGCGACTGCAATAACGCGGTTTTTCAAGGCTGCGGCGTCCCATTGTATAAAATAAAATCAGAGGGTTTGATATAATATCATACAATTCTAGACTTCGTGACGTGCCCACCACTGGCCATGCAATTCACTTGATATTTTAGACTCCGAAGCTACATTGCCAAAAAATGGTCGCGCTCAATTGATTATTGAATACACTGACAAAGCCTCAGTGAATGAGGAGGCGTTCAAACCCCTATTGAGTTGTTTTGAGACAGCGTCCCCCCCCCACCTGCCATGTGGAGTCCTTTTTTGTCCAGAATAGGGCTCTCAACAGATTCTTGTTGCGCTACACTCGGGACTATGTAGCTACAGATTCCAGAACCGCTTTCTCTCTCCTTCAAAGCACCGGGAGGGAACTACAGGCTTTGTGTTGTTAGTGATTGACGTGAGAATTTGTGAAGGGGAAAAAAGACCTTTCAAAGGACTACAGCAGTAGTTTTCATTCAAGGCTGAGAGACGAGAAAGTCCGAAAGACTCATCTAAGACGGAGGTTGTCCACAGCACAAGTATAATATATTTAAACATTTAAAGTTACGTTTAAATAATGTAAGAGATTGAAGGGACGATTGAACCAAGTCGAATTCTTACTGCAACCAGGCTACGATGAAATGGACGTCACATGGAACAACTCCTTTAATCCTCAGAAGATATGGATTTGAGATTTGTGTAAACTACGCTGAACATACTTGTCGGTGAAATCATGAAATACAAATAGCATGTTTAAGAATGTTTAACACTGGCACGGATGGAGGAACCTCCAGATCCTTTTCTAAGAACTTAGAGGATTTTGATTCAATACGGAGTGTTCTCCTGTACAGGTCAGTAGAAACGGGTAAAGTTGTCTATGTCAGTGACAGCAAATAGAACAATGACACTTCTTTCTGTCAATGTTTTAAGAGAAAATATATTTTTGTAGCCTATTCTTTCCCTTTATGTCGTGCACAAGACGGTCCTGCGCTTTGCATTCTAACGCACACGGAATGCCTTAGCGGATTTAAAGACCTCGTGCATGGTCTGTGAAGTAAAAAAAAATGTAAGAGGAGAAAAAAAAGAATTAATTCACCTCTATATTCAAAAACAATATTGTGAAAGCTACGTCTGATGATAGAACAATAATTTCGCCTGATAAAGCCTTCTTTTCATTAGACTATTGTTGCTAATCAAAATTATCCGCTATAGCTAGCACACGCTTTATACTGTCTCTGTACATGATACATAGCCTACAGGCTATCATATTATGTAAGTATTATGTTAAATTTAATTTAAAATCGACCAAAAAATAAATAAATATCCAGTGCAAGAAAGGTTTTGAATGACTGATTTGAATTAATTCATGTAGATTATTTTAATATTTGTCATTATGATATTCTATTTAATTAGATATTTTTATTCAAATTTTAATATGATAGCTGCCAGATACTCAAATAAACATGTTTGACCAAAAAAACCCAGTAGGACCCCAAAATATGTATGAGCACATTTTGTTGAACAAATTCAACAAAATATTTATTAAGCGTAATAACCTATAATATTTATACAAATACCGTTAAATAAAATTATTATGATAATAATGATAATGGTAATGATCATCAATTACATTATTGTTACTGTTATTATTATTATTATTATTATTATTATTGTTGTTGTTGTTGTAGTTGTCTTCTTCAACATAATTATCTATCATCACTATCGTCATCATAACTCAATATACCGTTGTTGTAAAGTGTAGGCCTAGAGCAAGCTAACTGCTTTTGGTCCTTAAAATGTGTCAAGCATCTGTTGTCAAGGCAGACGTAGCTAGTTACAAAGTTAGTTGTTTGTTATCCACCGTGCGAACTGAAAGCTTCAATGTTGTCAGGGCAACTACATGAACAGCCAACCACGTTAATTCCTTTCGCGTCACGTGGTACGGAAAAAGCCCGTATGTGGACAACATGGCGAAATGTTGTCAATGTGTATAATGGATAAACCGTATTGAAGAAAGTCGGCTGCGTTAGCTTATGTTAATTTAAATTAAGTATGACGTCCAAAGATTCCCACGGATGTCTCGACAGTCCCGTGTTCGATTCCGCGAAACAGAAGCATGCGAAGGACGATGAGGATAAGGGTGATGATAACGATACGGTATCCACTGGATCGTCATCAAGTTACAGCCAGTCCGACTACTCTGAGTAAGAAAAATGCTTGCTGATAGTTTTGTTTTAACTTAAACTTGAATAACTATAAAGTGGTTGCTGTTTCTTTTGATATCTTTTGATAAAAGGTAGGTTGTTATTACTATTTTGATATGTTTCGTTTAGTTAGCTAGCTAACCAGATGCTACTGTCATATGAGGCTTATTAGTACGCACATATAAAGTATGTGAAAAAAACATGGAATTCAGACTAGCTAACCTTTGATTGCTGACTCCAAAGGGATGCAAGCAGCAGCCCAACTAACTACATGGTTAACTAACTTTACCCATTTGGCAATTGAAACTATTTATCCTTAAATGTTAACATTCAAGTAAATTTAAGAGTTAAGAGTGCATTTATTTGTTTTTTAAAAGCATGCATATTCCCAGTAGCCTATAATTGAAGAAGACAACTTATAAGGACTGAGAAGAATGGTGAAGTGTGGTAGACTGTGTTACTGAACTGAAATCAGAACATTTTCTCTTTGACTGAGCCGTTAATTCAATCCTGATATGTATTTCTACAGGGAACACTTTAGGTGAGTATGCTTAGGGTAATAGGTCTGGACAAGTCAGAAACTGTAAGACCTCACCTGGCACTCACTCTGTGAAAGTGATCAGCCCACTGTGCCAAAATACCCTGACACACAGTTTTGTGTTTGTGATGTCACCAAAACAGGCTCAATATGCTGTCACACTGAGGAGCTTGTTCTCCTTACTGGCTTACTTGTCTCAGGCGTAACCACCAGGGGTCTGGTGGAGCCATAGTGGGGTGGAACAGAGCTCCTGTACCTGCTTGTTTGACAAATTCTCAAATAATTTTTTTGTTATGTTCCTCAAAAGATTAGTTTTCTCACTACACATTCGTGGTTTGTTTCTCAGCAAGGATTTTGAGACAGCTGGTCTACATGCAGCCCTTTAAATATAACTGTTTGGCTGTCTTGGCATGATACCTTTCAGCCTGTGACTGTGACTTTTCACCCTGCACTCTGTCCATTCGTGGCAGAATCTTGCACACTGCTATACTGTACTGGGTGGAATGCTGCATTACAGTGTCATTTGGGGAGATTGCTCTGACACTTCTTCTTTTACACACTGTACACCAAACAGGATAAATTGTTGTCTTACAGTCTCATACATCATTTATGTATTGATTGATGTATTTATCTATTTGTCTATATATATAGGCTATTTATTTGCATGTTTGCATGCAACGGCTGAGGGAAGTTTGTAGGTTGTGTGTTGCTCAAGGGACCAATTTGGGCATGAAACCTGTGGCCTTCATGATAACCTCCTCGATTTACCTCTGTCCCTCACCTCCTTCCCTGTTGAGGAAAACATGACCAAATCAGGCCTGATATACTGTGCATGCACCCACTCCATGATTCACAAGTATATCAGGTGCCACAGCGACTGTGTACAGTAAGAAAGATATATTTTGCACATTTTGGGGTCTCGTACAGTACATTGACTCATAAATTGGCTGCAGGGAACTTGATTCCAGACTAGATGGGGAAAAAACCGAAATAGCTTTTGGTCACATATATAAACAGCATATGATCTTTTTTAGTGTACGCACTTGCTCAGAGCAGGGGCTGGTCTTGATTTTCAAAGTTAAATGGGAGCTTTAAGATACCTCATGCTATATTCCTTTCTGCTTTTTTTCCAACCCATCACATTGTGAACAGGAGATCGCATCTGAAGCTCTGTACATCTCTTCCCTTAGGTAATGGGGTCATCTATGCTCAGTTGTATGAGCTTGACATTAGGGTTTTGAAGAAGGAGAGATACTGTACGGCAATATAAAAAGAGAGAGCACTGCTGTACTGTACTTTAGTCTTCTTTTTTCAACGATTTAGGAAATTTCTGTTTCCAATTTGGAAACTTAACCTTCATAAATAATTATATGCCATTCACCATCTTCAGAGAATTTATGGATGTGGTTTCCAAGAGTCTACCACAGGGGTGGTGTGGCTTAATTTAGAGAAACAAAAATGTCTGGCCGAATAGTTGGTTTTCTTTTTTGCAAAGTTAGAACATTTTATTTTGAGGGGTGTGTGGGTTTCTTTCTCACTATATGCTCCCTCAAAAAATAGTTCCTCAGTTCTTTATGGGGGCATATACTGCTTGTTATTTTTTCTTTAAATGCCACATGCATTGGAATAGAAAAAAAAGAAAAGAAAATAAATGGCTGAATGTTAATGAAAGTCTTTTTTTATTAACTATACACTAGTTTATGATCTCATCAAATGAAACCCCATTGTAAGTTGTAAACCTTTACACTACGGCTTTAAATCCAGCTCTCACGCTGATTGTTCTCTTCATGCAGATGGTTTTTCACTGCTTACTTTCCCCAGCGGAACGATGATGCTGTCTCTGTGTTTAAAAAGAGCAGAAGTTTCTGGAGATGGTGACACGTTCCAGCATGGGTTGACAATTCACAATTTGCGCACCTTTTTTCACCCTTGAGGGCCAATGCTGGGAAAAGCCCAACGATGCATTACTAAAGTAACTGATTGGGCCTACTGAGTGGCATATCCTGTTGAGGCACATGCTTAGTGCAGTAATGCAGGTCTGGCTCAAATCCTGACAGCCAGTGCCGACTGTGGCCAGGAGCCCTGTGGGGCGATTCATAATTTGGCCATAGCATCAAGAGAAGGAGGACTTCGCTCAATAGCAACACCTCTGGTCGACCAGGCTCCTGCGATCTGTGGGCAGCAGCTCTGTTGGTCATGCGCTCCCCTGTCGCATAAACTGCACAGCTCAATTGGTGGATTGGGGAGTGAAAAGAAGTGCCGGCTGCCTGCACACGTTCTGGATGCTTACATTAGCCTGCACCCTCTCATAGTGAAAGATGACGCTGCAGTGCTGTGGTAATCCTACAATTATGATTGGGCATTCCAAATTGGGGAGAAAAAAAAGTCACTAATCACCTGTATTATTATCCAGAGTAGTTTGTGTGCCCTCCTTTAAGACTCATTCTCAGCACCCCTGTCTCGTCTCTCGCTCTGCGTGACAGTGACCTGGAGCCTGAATGGCTGGATGATGTCCAGAAGAATGGAGAGCTCTTTTACCTGGAGCTCAGCGAGGGGGAGGAGGAGGCGGCATTGGCCCACGCCAGCGCCATGCAGGGCCTCACAACCAATCACGTGCGCTTCAGCGACAAGGAGGCGGAAATCATCACCGACGGCGGGAAGCACAAAGAAGCGCGCAAGGCGGAGCCCCGGCTAAAGAAGCTGGCCAAGATCCTGAGGAAGAAGCGGCCCTCGCAGCGGCGGGCGGACGGGAAGGGGGGCCCAGCGTCCGCGGCGGCGCCCACCCCTCGCACCCCACCTCCATCCTGAAGAACCAGGCGGGACAGCGCTCCGGGGTGGTGGTGCAGCAGCAGCAGCTGAAGGAGGTGTACGTGTACCTGAACCCCAAGCGGTTGGGGAGCTGCTCGCCCCCCCTGGAGAGTGGCGGCCTGCTGGAGGCTCTGGTGGGTGTGGTGCACCGCCCTGCCTGGGGGAAGGTTGACGGAGGGGGCGCGGGGCAGAAGGAGGAGAGGCTCACCATCCATGGCCTGGTGCCCAACAGCCCTGCCATCAAGTGTGCCCAGATCCTGATTGGTGAGTCAGGAATTCAGTTTCTACATGCGTACATGCTGCATAGTACCCATCTGTACAGTGCAATATTGATATAAAGAGCTATACATTATAGTGGGGTTCTTAAAATAACTATTATATAAGATTTTATATTTAGGTTACTACTTTTTGATGTGTATTCAGGCCCTGCCCAAAGGATTGTTTGTTTTTAAACCATTGAGAGAGATTGAAGTTGTTCCGCCTTTCAAATATGTAAATGTATCTGCAGTATAGAATGTTGTCATTTAAAGCACGGCTTGCCTGGAATGATGGCTGCCACTATCTCTAGTCACCCTTGGAAGTTTCCAGGTTGTGAAGGCATGTGACTGAAGCACACTTAGGGCAAGTTGTCTGAGGAGACCAAAGGAATGCCAACAGAATTACACCACACAAAAAATTCTCCACATAAGCTAGCAGTTACAGACCGCCTTCCAAGGAACACGCATCCATGCTAGAGCAATTACCGCTGTTAAATATCTAAAATAAGGCGGGAGAGATCTTTGTGAAGGAGATAGGCTTTCACATGTTATGAGCATACCCACAGGTAAAGAAAGACCTTTGTTGTGAAGTAGAAGGATTTTTTTCCTTCTGAATTATAAATTGTAAAAAAAAATATATATGACTATAACTGTACTATTTCATTCATTTTGTTAGATTGTATATTGAGAACTTTTCCTTTGGAGGGAATGAGTCTTTCCCCTTGCAGGAGAGGTCTTAAGTTCATTTGACCCTCTGTGCTGATAAGGCTGGTTGCCTTTAATCTTTCAATGAGTGTCGTTTTTTCTATGCATTTTTCTGTGAAGAATAGGTTAGTCTGTGGTGTGCAGTGCTTGACTGACTTTGCCTCCTTAATCTCACAGGCGATGTACTTGTAGCTGTCGATGACGTGGACGTGACCTCAGAGAACATCGAGAGAGTGCTCTCCTGCATCCCTGGTCCGACGCAGGTACGTGTGACCAATGGGCTGTCCGGGAAGGATTCAAAATTCAAATATTCAATGATCTTTTCTAATTAACTTTTTAAGGTCAGGTGTAAATTCCTCTTTTTCGGTCACTGCGGTTTCTCATTCTGTGATATTGTCTTCAATCAAATCGAGCAAATCAATGAGAACATGTGCATCATAAAAGAATTACGAGAGTTACACTAATCCTGTATATCACAGAAAACATGCACTTTAGATTGCATTGCAGCCAACTCAAGCCTTCCAGATGAACTCAATTATAAACAAGTGCTTTTTTTTTTTCTCGTCTGCTCTGAAGTGCTAAGAAAGATTTCTCCACGTACACATGACCAGGCGAGTCTTACCGAGCAGTAAAAAGAATGAGTTGTTGAGCCACATCTTAAATACGTGGGCTGGCAAATCAACAGCTCCCTGTTCGCCCCAGTTCCACAGCGCCTGCAGGATGTGTTAGTGACCGCTCATATCTGGTTTTCGTCTGTGTAATGAACGAGCTCCCTTTTCATTTGCAAGTTTTGGTTTCCCCCCTCCCCCACTTTTTTTTTAGATGGCGTGTTAGTGCTTTGGTTTCCGTCGAGAATTCATCTTACACTATGGTCACGACAACAAGACTAGACGCTTACAACAGTTAGGCTCTTTTTCTCGGTGTCCTCATAATGGATGCCGAAGGCAAAGAGACCCCTGCGGCCGCTGTCTGCCACCAGCCATCTGGGCGAGATTCTCCTCATGCTCTTGATAGTTTTCTCCTCCTTTCTTCTGTGACTGTGTTGGAAAGCAAAGTATTCCAGCCCCGGATCTCAGCAGGCTCTCAGGCTATAGGAGGGTGCAATGTTGGGCCGGGGGGGTGACCATTTCCCCTGGGATCTGTGTGAATTTTAGTGAGAGTCTCTTGTACCCAGAGAACTCTGGGAGATGGAGTCACGGGGCCCACAGTCACTGCCCGTCACTGTTGTCATTCCTGTATAAACGCTGGCATGGCCCCACTGTCTCTGTTTGGTTTGGTTGAGCCAGTAGTGGACAACAGAGGAGGTGAATATGTGTGGCCTCGGTCTTGTTTCCATTGACCCGACTATGTACAGCTGTACCTGAGGCGAGCAAGACGCATTTCCTCTGCAAACTGACCCAAGCTGACAGTACGTTGTCCAACACCAGACACTGTAGTAGTGTGGTTTGGAGCGAATTCTATCCCATATGAAATGCCATAGCCATAAATATACCTCACGATTCACATGGCGGATTAGCATCGCTAGCTCACACGCTTTCTGTTGCGGGCTCCTCAGGACAGGAATAACAGAAGCGCAAGCATCAGAATTTTCTTCCTCTGTTGTGAGCTAGCGAGCAACCACACAGATTTGGCAAGTGAGACCGCTTGTTTATTTACAAACGGACGCAATATAGGGCAGTGTGCGCGGCGCTGGAATAGTGGATTTCTGAAGAGGTTCCAGGAAGCGCAGCTCTTAAGCAGTGGGTAAGGCATGAGCTGAATTGAAAACAGCCATATTGGCTCGCATTGGAAACGGCACTCATACAGCTAAGGTGGGTTATTGGAAGCCAGACAGTGGTTGGGACTGAAAGAAGGGAGATCGGCCAGGAGAGCGAGTGAAAGAGGTTTTAACCCCACAGTAGGGTAGAGTGTGATTCTGATATAAAAGATTTGGTAACACTTTAAATGATGGTGCAGGCACAAATGCTTAATAAACCTTGTTTTTTATTATTATTACAATGAGGAGAACAACTGAATTTGACCATAATTAAAATTCGATAGCAATTTATTGCATACGTTTAACAAGGTTCAAAATATATTTGTCTTCACCAGCTTTCCTCCTTGCATTCCGAGAGAATCTGGCCAGTCATTGAAAACAATTGTTGGACATGAATTCGTTTTTCCTATTTGGAGTTCACTGTTTTGACTTACTCAGCTTCAGGCTTATACAGCCGATCATCGGACTACAGAACATGATGTCAGACAGGCATGGAAAAAGGGAGATTTTAATAAAAAACAAAATTTTCAACGGTACGCATATTTATGCCGGCTCATTCCTCAGTTCTACCCACAAGTAGTACTTGCAGCCACATTTTGCAACAATGACAAGCGCACTAACTACAATGTGGTGATTTAACTGGGCATTCGCTGAACCAAATGTTCTACACAATAATAAGAGCCTTTGTGCAGGGTTTGAGTTCAGTTCCTTTGCCTGCGTTGAAAATGTATGCAGGCGAATCAGAGTTTACAAACATTCTGGTGTTATTTCACAGGATCCGTGATTAGCTGGTGTTCCCTTTCATTTTGAATTTTCTCTGACACGGATTACTCTTTTCTGCGGTGAATGGCTGCCAGTGGTCCGCCAAGCTCTGGTCATACTCTAGGCTGCACGTTTCACTGCTGTCCACACCAGGACAGAAAGAGAAGGAGAACTCTTTGTCTTTGTTTTTTGCCTTTTTGTTTTTCTTTTAAGTTTTTGAAATAAGAACTCTAATCTGTGCTGTCAAGTTAAAAACAATTTAAACCAACAATAGACGCATAGAGAATTGAGGGTGTGAAAATTTGAGCGTGCAGTGTTTGTAGACTTCATGAAACTGAGAAGTTGTTTTCGTTTCGCGGTTTTTCTTGTGGGTGGACCAAGCCATGCATTCTGAGAGTTTAAAACCCTTGACTGGTGAGGATTGATAGTACGGAAAATTATTTCAGCTAAAGCCGCTTTAGCTGGAAAAAAACGGAGCCTTGATTGAGAAAGGACTTAAACGAAAGATTTGCCGAAGTGCATGCTAATATGGAAAATGGATTCGGTTGGAGCTGCTTGGTTACAAATGCAAGCTCATCAGGAACACAGTTGACATTTAGGTGCTGGCAAATGGTCACAAGCCATTTGAGAACATGCGTATGTCAGGAAGGATTATCTTCATTAAAGTCTTACTTTGAGGCCACTTGAAATGAATGAAGCAACTAACCATGCCAGATTTTCTCACAAAACATTCGGTTGTCTTCACATTCTCAGTATTCTCAACAAATAAGTGCCCTCTAAAGTGCCCACATTTTCACCGTGGTTCTTCTTACTACGCAGCAACATTGAGTCATTCCTGTGATAAAGCAGTTTGACCAATTAGCAGGACACTGTGTTAATGGGGGTAAATATCATCTGTCCCTTTAAATGGCAGAGGTAGGATGGTAAACACAGAGGGACTAAATTAAGCACTTTGGCTGAGTTTGCATAAGCAGAGACGCACAAGCACCGGCCTTAACAAAGAAGGTGCCAGATGGGAGGGATACAAAGTGCTGGCTCTTCATGTTTGGGCTGCAACTCTGCAGAGAAAGCGAGGCAGAAAGCTGTATTTCCCCTTCCACTCAATTAATCAATTAACCAGTCCCAGGCTGGCACTAATTATTTGAATGTGTAATTAGGGCGAGTCCTCCAAGAGCCCCCCACCTCTGCGCCAGAGCTGTGTGTATTTAAAGCTTGCCAAGGTTGTGTAAAAATATGCATATGTTTTTAACGCTTTTATGTGGTTCGCCATTCTGGGTCTTAGTCTCTCCTTCCACAGAACGCACAGACAAGAATTCCCTTCAGTTCCTTCTGGCCATAAAACATATTTAGTAGGTAACAATCAACACCTTTTTTGGGGGGAAGAAACGCCTGTTGATTTTGGAGAGATACCTTTGATCTTTATTTCCCCCCCAGAATGCTGCGCATTTGCTTTCTGTCTGTCTCTGCAGAGAAAAAAAAAAAAGGAGGGAAAGAGAGGGTAAAGAAAGGAATTTTAAAATTATAGTACTGCCAGGATTGATCCAGTTTGCGGCGGAGAGTATTCAGCCTGTGACGGTGGAGTCTGCAAACCACAGGAAGAGGGCCATTACACTGTGGCACTGTCAGCGCTGCTGATTAGAAGATGCAACCAGATAGCAAATTACACTCTGGAAAAGTACGAACTTGGAAGAAAAGGGACTCATGCCCTCTGTGCACGCGGCGTGTCTGCTTCTCGAAATGAAGGATTTTACGTTTCGAGTTGTTGTGTGTGCTGTTGTACGTTCTGTACATGGATACCCACATGGACACCGTAGTCACCTGACCTGCACGGCCGGCCATCGGTTTGGAAGCCTCCCCCAGAGCCTCGACTGCTTGTAGATTGGGTTTGGAGCGCTTCCCAGGTTTTGGCATCAGGACGCGGCTTCAGCAGTTACATTGCCCCACGGGCAGGGCGTCAGGCGATCCGAGGGACGTCAGTTTGCACAACAGGAATGGCGGGCTTTTTGGAAGGGCTTGCCACTGAGCGTGTGGAACGGAGGGATCGTAGCGTGTGGTCTCCTGACGTATCCAGATCGCTGTGCATTTCGCAGAGCTGAGTCCTCCATGGACACTATTCAGCCTTAAGAGCAGACAGAGTGTGGGAGTACGCTGTACCTTTAACCAGGATGCTGGAATGCACTTGAGCAAACCCGGTCAAGTTCTTTGATCAGTGTGGCTACCTGCCTGGGATTTGAGAGCATCCAGATCTCTAACTGGGCTAATGATCTGTGCTGCTGCCCAGAATGAGATGCTGTCAGCCGACTGATGGTTTATCTGCACGCTGTTCCCTGCACAAATACTTTTTTGAGTTCTCCTCCTTGGCATTGTTGTGCTGTTGTCCTTCTGTTGTCATCCTCCACACCCAGATGAATACATTTTTACATTGACATTTTTGGTATTTAACAGACTTGCTTATCCAGAGCGACTTACAATAAGTGCATTTAAACATGGCAAGAACAATCACAGCTAGCGCTGTGTAAGAATAGACCAGACATCACCGTAGACAGCTGCACACCACGCCTATAAAACATGGAGAAAATGGCTAGTTGGGGTGGTGTGGCTAGCTGAGATGGTGCTGTGTCTTGGTCTAAAACCAGACTGATATGTGTTGATTCAAAAATGTTGTGAATTAGGCAAAAATGTTCCTTAGGCAAGAAAGTTTGGAGATTGGCTGTTAATTATTTAGGTCACTTGTGTCTCCTCCATTATGTAAAGGAAGAACATGTGCTGCTTTCTAAATCTTAGTGATAGTGCCAGAAATTAGAGTTCAATTAAAAATAAGAGCAAGAGGATTTGCAATCAATGGAGCAGCTAGAGGCTGGGATCCAGATGATCAACGTCTGTAGATTTTTAAATATCTATAGACAGTAATGCACCCAAGACCTCATTTCCTGTGAATTGCCTAAGAGAGAAAGATACATTTCTGACTAAAGGAGAAGTTGAAGAGGCAGGATGGCTTACACCAGCATCAGGAACATTTAAAGTATTCATATTGTCAAATAGGTGACCTGGTGAGGCAAAATGGACATTGAAAGCATCACAGATATCCCTTTTGTCAGTAACTGAACCTGTAGTATACATGATTTGTTGTGGGATAGAGGGAGCAGAGTTCTTTTTCATGCATTTAACTGTTTTTCCAGAATTGAGCAGAATTCCCATCACTATCAGATGCTGGTAAAAATCTGATTTGGCATTTCTAATCATTGCTAAGCCTCGATTTCTTAGTTGTCTGAAAGATAGCCAATCAGAGGTGGAGTCTGTCATTTTTGCTTTAGCCCAAGCCATGTTTTGTGCAAAACATCAGATAACTCCTGGGAGAACCATGGATTTGATCAATCTTTTACCCTTTGTTTTTTAAAAGAAGCATGCTTGTCGGCAATGAGATTAAAACCATTTGCAAAATATTTAAGAGCCAACTCTGGGTCAGGGATGGAGGAAGCGCCTAACAGATCACAGTGATATAGGTTATGTAAAAAGCCTTGCTCTACAAAATGTCAAAAATTTCTGTTAGTGGTAATATGTGGGCGGGATTTTGATTTATTGATTTTTGTATCTCTAATACATGCTACCGAGCAGTGGTCACAGATCATTAGCAAAAGCGGCAGTTGCTGGATACTTATGAGGTCTGTTAGTCAGTATGATATCTAATAAAGTGGATTTTGCTCAATTTCTTCTATTGGGATGAGTTGGTTTTGTTATTAACTATATTAATTAAAATCATCGCGAATGTATTTTAGCTTCCCAGAATTTGGGCCTAACCAACGAATGTTGGCATCACCAATAATTATTCTCTGATGGTACATACTCAGACAACAGAATATGTTTCCAAGACCATTGATGTTTGCAGAAGGGGGGCGATAAATTCCTACCAGCATCAAACTGGAATTGCCGCCAAGTTGTATAGCTAGGGATAGGTATTCAAATTCCCCTGGCACAGATGAAGACAGGCACAGCAAGGCAACTTCTGACATATGTAGCTACACCACCCCCTCTCCCACCTCTGGCCATTCTGAAGATGTTATAAACATCCAGGGCTACATCGCTGTCTGGTATTGATTTCTTTAACCATGATTCACTAAAAATAAAAATGTATGTATTAGTTCTCTCCTGACCCCTCGCTGGTGGAACGACCTTCCGCAATCGGTCAGGACCGCGGAATCACTTGCGATCTTCCGCAAGAGACTCAAAACCCACCTTTTCAGACTCAACTACCACTGAATTCTGTACACCTAGCTAATTGTCATCGCCACTGCCTACTTCCTCAACACTATATACCCCTGCTTACTCCATTTAATAATACAAAATTAAAAAATGTACTAGATCAGACTCCTAGCATTTATATGCAAATATCCAATAACCCCATTACGAGATTTAAAACTAAATGGCGTCTCCAAGGTGGAAGATTGTATCAAAGTGTGGTGAGTAGTGGAGTGAAATGTGTGAATTTAGGTTTGTTGAAAACCAGGCGTGCAGCAGCATTCTGGACTAGTTGCAGTGGCTTGATGGCACAGCCCACCAGCAAGGCGTTGCAATAGTCCAGACGTGAGATTACCAAAGCCTGGGCCAGAAGCCGTGTGGCCTCTTGGGTGAGGAATAGGTGAATTCTCCTGATGCTGTGAAGAAGGGAGAATCGTCAAGTCCAGGAGATTTCTGCAATGTGCCACGAGTGTCAGGAGGGGAGAAGGGGAGATATAGTTGTGTGTCATCAGCATAACAATGATATGAAAAGCCATGGGCAGAGATAACACAGACACACACACACTCACATTCGCACACACAGACACGCACTCACATTTAGACACACACACACATGCACTCACATTCACACACACACATACACATGCACACACACACACATATGTATATATATATTATATACAGTCAACTCCAAAATTATTCACAACCTTGATACAGATGAGCAAAAAGGCTGTATAAAACAAACAATACAGGTAATGAACTATATTGTATGTTCAATGGGCGAATTATATTGTTTTATACTAATTACATTTCTCAGAGAAAAATATTTGTTTAACAAGTAATATTTCTTCCCAAAGAAAAATGTGTCACAGTTATTTACACCCCTAATAATGATTAGAGGGAACCACGTTTTTGGACAAAATGAATACAATATAGCTCTTTACTTTTTTTATTGCTTGTTTTATGCAGTCTTTTTTGCCCATCTTTATCAAGGGTGTGAATCATTTTAGATTTGACTGCATATAACGATAATTATGATTCAAATTAATTTTATTGCAGGGTAACAGTGGTGAAAATATATTGATTATGCCATTTAAAGCCTTGCAGCCTCGCGTTGGTTAGAGATATTTTCTCTCTTTTGTGGATTGCTTTGCTCTTATTCCTCTGACGCTGTTGTGAGGTTGTGATGCTCGCAGTGTCCCGACTCTCTCTGTTTCCATCTCCACCGTCGTGTCCATCGCACAGCAAAGGCTGTAATCATATGACTCAGGAAGTCAGCGGCAGAGAGCAACAGCTGTTAAGCCCTCTCTAATAGCAGGCTGTCCTCGGCCTCCTGGCCAAGACGGACGAGCCTGAACGCCACGCGGTCGTGGTTCTCTGCAAGAATGTGACAACTGTAGAGGGATGAGAGACATGGTTCGGCCTATACAAAAAAAAAAAAAAATAAAAATAAAATTTTTTTCAAAGAGATTAAATACCTGCCATTTATGCCTGTGTCGTTGAGGACCGTTTAGGGAACAAGCTGTACTTGGCGCGCAGGTTCCTTGAAGTGCATGGAACAGAATAAGTTCAGCTGCATCCAAGACACATAGTCCCCACCACATAAAATAAGTATATCTGGACTCTTTTCGCCTTCTTAACTTTGCCTCCTGTACAGCAGAACATCTCACTGCTCAGGTGCTGCAGAAGAATACAGGGCTGTTTCTCAGCAGTTCACCCCCCATTAGATTTGTGATAAACTGCGTACGTAATCGGAGCGTTTCGCTCAGCTTGAAAAGTTCCCTGGAAGAGGGAATTAGCCCTTGAATGTGTTTGATTGTATGTGCCAAGACCACACTTACGCGCACCGTGGGGCTGGCTTTGGAGCGGGGCCGAGTAGATGTTCCCTGCCTGGCTGGCTGAGGGAAGACCCTCCTGATCGCTGCAGTCCCGTGAACAGAGTGCGGTCACACCTCGTCAGAACAGCTGATCCCAGAACAGTGTCTCCTTTCTACCCTCTCCAGCGGGCCCAGCTTGTTTATCTGTCAGCACGCCAGACGTATGCTGTGAGTCTGTCCTGTAAGCATGTGTAAGTGTTGTGAGAGTTTTGCCCGACGCTGATAAGCAAAGAAAAGAAATAAAAGCATATAGGAAAGAATTGCATAGTTCTTATTCACATATTCTTTTTTGTGTATTTATTTTTGCATTATTTCTGGTCCATTTATTTAAGCCCACTCTAGACTCTGTTTCCATCATTGAATTGTCATCTTGTTTTCTGATGGCAAAAAATAGAACACTGTGTTATAGGAGCTGTATTATCAATGGTTGAGTCAGGCCTGCACATGGCTTTGACAGTCCTTTTGACAATCGAGGCTGGTGATTGGTGGAGACCGTGTCACGCGCGTGCTGCGTGCCGTGCTGGTTGGTGGATGAGAATGCAGCGGATGGCGCTGGCCGTACAGCATCGTACAGAAATAATGTCACCCTTCGAGACGCATCTGGTTTCTGTTTCTGATTTACCCCAATTAATGTCAACCAGGGCCTCTGGGCTGTGCCACATGTGTTGACAGGGTACATTTTAGAACAGACCTTGCATGCGTTTGCATGTGTGTGTGTGTGTGTGTGTGTGTGTGCGCACATGTGTATGTATGTGTGTATGAACACTACTTGACTATGAATTGGCTGAGCTTGCTCAAAGCTAGTGGCTCTTTCTGGAAAAAGCACCATACTTCCACAGCCTCGTCTCATTTTTGTGACTGAATCAGAAACGTGACTTTCCCCCCTCTCTGCTGCCTGCTACGCGTCTGTTCATTCTTCCCCTTTTTTAAGTGCTGAGCCAGCCTATTAAAAGAAAGCATGTGAAGAAAATCGTAAAGCCTCAAGACTCCAGTACAGTAAAAATTCAATTAAAGAGCAGACATAAATGTCATCGCGGCTTAATGCTCTGTTTCTGCTGGCCACGTCTGAGGTGAGTAACCACAGGCTGGAATGGCAGCGTAACCTAGGCTTCATCCCTTCATCCCTCACTGCCCTGAATCAGGAGTCAGGCCTAATTTATCTAATGGCAGTGATTCGAAGGGGACACCAGGTCCATTTCGTGCTTTTAGGCAACCGCTGGCTTGAAGCTGTACTGAACGCATACCCTGGGTTCATGTCAATATCAGATTTACATTTCACATTAATTCAATTCCACAAAAATCTAGGCTTCGGTATTTACAGTGCAAATATTTTGGTTCGCCCCTCACGTTTCTTTTTGTTGCTACTGGAGAGAGAGGAGAGGAAAATAAAGGTCGGCGACTCTGAACCAGACCACTAATGATGATGATATTCGGCTACACGAATGCAGAGGTTCCTGGATGAAGCACACCGTCTACACCAACATGAGAAAGGAAAGACGCAGGGACGTTCGAGAGCAGGTTATCAGGGAGAGGTGCTGAATGCAGTGCATGTGGAGGGAAGGATGGTGCCAATGATTACACAATGATGTTCACAGCTCCATTAGTTACTTAGCAGATGCTCTCATCCTGACAGGCCTACGTTATGAGCATATTATCCAGTCATACAGCTGGATATATTTACTGAAGCAATTCCTTTACCAAGGTCAAGAACCTTGCTCAGCATCTCAGGATTTTAACCTGCAGCTTTCTGGGTACTAGTTCAGTGCTTTACCCACAATTCCACAGCACTGCCCTAATGCAGCAGAGACTAAGAACTGGCTTGACACAGTGCTGGATACTCTCTAGACCAATGGTCCTCGGCCCTGGTCCTGTAGAGCCACAGAGTCTGCTGGTTTTACATTTCACCTTAAAATCAGCAACCGATTCAGACCCCAGAAACTAGGTGAGGTAAGTTCACTGTGTAATCAACTGCTTTAATTGGTCAATTGAGTGCTGAGTAACAACAAACACCTGCAGACCGTGTGACTCTCCAGGACCAGGGTGGAGGACCGCTGCTCTTGACAGCAGGCAAAAGGACAAGCCTAGATTTGAGTTGAAAGGCCCGTTCCATCAGCAGACATTTTTACGTTCTCATGTCCCTATGTTGTTGTGTGGCGTGTCGCTCAGGTGAAGCTGACGCTGGAGACGACGTCCCCCGGAGAGGGACCCAACCCTGCACCCCCCTGCCTCAGGCCCTCCCCGCCCGTCAGCCAGCTGGTCAAGCTCCTGTGGGGGGAGGACACCGTGGAGCTGCAGATGTCCATTGGCCACATCCCCCACATCGTCATGTACCTGACCCTCAAACTGGACTCGGAGTCCTCCCGAGAAGACGTACGGCAGCTGCTCCGGCCCCTTCTGCTTCTTGCTTTCCCCAACCAGTCTGTAAAATGCAGTGCTCTGTGAGCCACGCACGAGGTAGATTCACAGGACAGTCTTGATGAAGTCTGGAACGGGCGGTCACCTATACAGTATAATAGAATACAATGCAGTACAATATTACTGTATTCATCTCCCAGGGGGGCAATTTCATTTTGGGCTGGGAGAGAGAGAGTACGAACGCATTCAAAATTTACAACACACTCACACACACACACACACACTATGTGATATGACCTGCCTTGGTCAAGGGAACTATAGAATGGTTCACCATCTGTCAGTCTTTCCACAGCCACACGAAGAAGGTGAAAGTTCTGCATGACATATGATTACATTTTAAGAAATTACTGTATAAATGTGTGATGATGATGATGGTGAAAATGAACAGTGAAGATATTATTCTGGATAATGTATGGTGCCGTATATTTGCTAGTCTTTCACCAGCCACCTGTTCATTCTAGCCTCAGCCCACTATGGCCTCCATCTGTGACCACTTGTGTATCCAGAGAACTTTAACAATGTGGCTTGGTTTGAAATGCAGAATGCACACAGTACTTTGGCACAGTCAGACTGCAGAGAGACTGCAATTGACTTGAATTGCAGGTGAAAAGTTCTGTTACAAGGAGTTTTTGACACAGTGCAGAGGATTTGGAGAACATCCAGTTTGGAAGGCCTCCAAGCTTACAGTGTATTTATAACTCGAGTTTAAAAAAAGGAACCAACGGAAAGAAAAAAAAAAACCTCTTGAATAATTTAGTACAAGGTAATGCATTTCCATTAGCTCGGGGAAATCCTTTTCGTACAGCTGAATATAATTTCATACTGCATTGATTTCATTGAGTCCAATTAATGTATTAATGATTTAAAAGCATTCTGCGCTTGGGTGCAGATCAATTCACCTCATGTCAGCCCATGAAATGGCTTTGAATTAGTGCTCCACTGTCATTTGATTTAACGGAAAGTGCTCTTCCACAACTTATTTTCCCGGGCACAGCGGGGAGAGACATACATTTAAGCGCTTCATCCATGTTGATTTATTTCCTCTATTAATGCAAATTGTGGTTTTTTATGACCCTTTGCCCTGTCCCCACCCTTTTTTCTTCAAAGCCAAAACTCTGTTATAGGTTACAGACCAAGGAAGGTTGGCCAAAGCCACACGCTAAAAGTCATCTTTACAACTTTCCTCTTTGAACAAGAGTTGTCATTTGCAAATGACAGCTTTTGCTTCCATCATTTTTTTATTTAGATTTTAGTCAGTAAATCAAATTGTATAAAAAGGCTTTTTATGAATTGTATTTGTAAACCAAGGTTTCAGTGAGTGCAGCCATAACCAAGGCTAATCAGGTGACGCGTGTATGGGAATGTGAGTGATTGAGTGAATGGGTGGCTTTAAGGCTAATCAGGTGAGTCGTGTATGGGAATGTGAGTGAGTGAGTGAATGGGTGGCTTTATGGGAGAGTGGGTGAGTGAGTGAGTGAGTGAGTGAGTGAGTGAGTGAGTGAGATGAGATGGTGGCTTGAGTGTGTAAGAGAGTATATGAGTGAATGGACTCTTCCAAAAGCCTTGTTTTGCTAACACCAGCGTTGCTGCATGCACACATCCAGCGATGGCTTTAAAATCACTGAAACAAAAGGGCCCAGGGGGGACAGGGAGGGCCAGACCCTGTCTGAAAGATAGCTAAACTGAAAGATTGGTTTAGTGGTTCTGTGTGGCTCAATTGGTAGAGCATGGCGTTGGCAATGCTTAAGTTGTGGGTTCAATTCCCACTGGGACCGCATATACTGAAAAATGTATGCATTCACTACTGTAAGTTGCTTTGGATGAAAGCGTCTGCTAAATGACATATATTATATTATACTGTATATATATTATATATTAGATTCTCTCTGACACTGCAGTGCAGAGCCACACATAGACGATTCCAAGGAAATGTATAAAGTATAAAGTGAGTGCCTCCAGTGTAATTCAGTCCCTTCTTGTGTTCGGAAATATGATTAAGTAGGAGATAGAATAAGAGATAAACAATAAACGGCCATTGATTTTTTTGTTTTTTTTGTTTGAAACATACTCCCATTTCAGAAGTAGTGTTTTTCATTACTGGTAATACTGTACTGGTATGAACCATATATTTAATCTTCAGTGATGCCAAGATTTTTTACAATAGAGCCATTTTTCACCCAAGAAATATTAAACAGACTTAGTATAAATCTAGTACAAGCAGAGTATTTTTCACTCACCCTATTTTACTCACAGTCAGATTCCTGACCGACTATCTTAAGTTTCTAATGATGTTGATGCATATGATGGATTTTCCCTCATGTGTCCTCAGGGGAAACCTCCATATCTAAACCAATCTAAACAGGAATGTGTTCGGCATCTCAATGCACTTCCACAAAACCATTGAGATCCTATGCAGTTATTATTTTAAATGCGGTCTATGCGAGTTCATATTCGCATGATTCGGGATTATCCGAGCTAACGCTGGACACAAGATGAAGGAATGCTTTTAAATTATAGCTGGTTAACGTTGCCGTTTCAGAAATGGCCCGCTTGCTGCTGGCGAGAACAGCCAAGTCACAACATGTTGTGTGTTTCGCGGTGAGACTTTGTGCTGGAGACCGGCGAAATCAGATCCTCTGCTGTCATCTGGTTTTTCTGAAACTGGAGAACTGTTGATTCTGCGGAAATTTTAAAACAACAAGCCTTAAGTGTTGGAAAAGTGTTTTCTCCTCGCTGTGCTTTAAAGGTTTTTTTCGTTTGTTTTGGGCAGTGTTCTGTGGCAAAACAAACAGCAGGATGAAGGACAGTGCCATTCAGCAGCAAATCTGGTGTGTGTGAGTGTGTGGAGTGCGTGTGCACGCCTCAGTTTTATGCAGCTTAGGCGGGATGCTCTTTCTGTTTCCAAATGAGAATCTTGCCATTTGTGTTCATATTCAAAGCCAGGGGACCCTCCCCCTGAGCCGCACAGGTGCTGTGAGTCTCACCGCTGTGCCTGTGCTTTGTGTGCTTAAAATCAGGGTGTGGCCTAGAGGTCAGTCAGAGGTCACATGCATTATGACAGCTGTTAGAGTTAGTTGAAGTTAACAAAACAATTAATTCTCTCTCCCTCCACATCTCCCCTCTCTTTCTTTTTTTCTCTCTCTCTATGTTCCGCTTTCTTTCTTTCTTTCTCTCTCCCACCCTCTCTCTGTAACTCTCTCTCTCTCTATCTCTCTCTCCCTGCAGCAGGAGATCCTGTATCAGTACCCAGTGTCTGAGGCCTCCAGCCAGCTGAAGGGGGTGAGGGGGATATTCCTCACGCTGTGCGACATGCTGGAGAACGTCACAGGAGGGCAGATCATCAGGTAGGACTGGGTCAGAGATGTTTGCCAGCGTGTCATTCTAGGGTTTTATCCTGTGCAAGGAGGCCTGGATAGCCACTGTCAAGCATGCCTCCTCTAACCTGGTCCTGGAGTGCCACTGTCCACAGACTTTCCACCTCTATCTCAAGCCCCTTAGGATCAGGGGACGGTGGTTGAATTGAGCAAAATTAGCTCAATCAGGAGGATAATTGCTCCATCAGATTAAAAGAGTGAGTTTCTTTAGGCCCCTGGGTCCCCTGATGTACAGCCCCATTTATTTAATATTAGACATTTTATTTACTATTATTTAACTTATTGTAAGCAGTTATTTTATGCTGGAGTTCTTTATATTGCAGTTCGAGGCATGGTGTTTGCATTTACAGAGGTATCGTTTGTGGACGCACTCTCACAATGGTCATCTGTCCCCTTCGTTCTCCATCTGCAGTTCCTCCCTGCTGCTGAGCAAACACCTGGTCCACGTGGGGTACTGGAAGGAAGGGGACAACCTTCTGGTGCTCGGCCTGCCTGCAGAAAGGTGCTGGAGCGGTGCCTGACCCTGTGCTAGAGCCTTCGTGCGTTACAGGACAACAATGTGTCGCGTCCGTTCAGAAATGTAGCCGCGCACATAAGCATTGGCCAACGACAGTTTTAAGTTAGGGGAAAAAAAGTTAGTTTTGGCCAAGTCGGCCTGTGTTTTTCCGATTGACGCTAGTGTGTTGCTGCGTTCCAGGGTTCCGCTCCTGCATCTGAAAACCGTACTCGGAGGTGTCGTCCGGACTTTGAGAGTGATGTACGGGTCCCTGAAAAAGTGAGTTTCTTCCTACACTCATTACAATAGTGCATGGTTCTGTGTGGCTCAGTGGGTAGAGAATGACGTTGGCAACGCTTAGGTTGTGGGTTCAATCCCCACTGGGACCACATATACTGAAAAATGTATGCATTCACTACTGTTAGTCGCTTTGGATAAAAATATATTATTATTATTATTAGCATTATTATTATTATTATTAGCATTAACCACACTGGTTTCCCTCCCAGTGTGTTTGGGTGTAGTACAGTAGTAGAGGGTTCTTTGTTTTGTTCTGGGGTTGTAGGGGTTGGGATTTTGTACCTCTTTAGTCCATGACAAAGTTAATTGCGTCCAACCTCTGATTTTGAATGTCACCAGGTAGACCAGCTTGATTTTTGTTGTTGTTGCAAGGATATATTATTGTTATAAAGATTTGCTTCGGAGAGGTTCTTATCCAGAGAGACCTTTGTATTTACTGAAGCAGCAGTTTAAGTACCTTGCTGAAGGGCTGTGTCACAGCTGTATCCTACCTGGGATTGGAACCTGCAACCTTAGTTAAATGCCCAAGTCCTCAACTTCTTCTCCACACTGCTGTATATCCGGTCTACTCTGAATTTCAGGGAAACTTTGGCACTGTTTATGCAGCTGTGATTTTTGTTAGAACAGCCCCGTAAAGTAGCCTGTATTTTCCATAATGCTCTACTTTACATAATCAGTCTGTTTGTTTTGCGAGCACAGCTGCATTTACATACTACACCGACCCAGGAATTTACCTGGGCAATTCATGTAAAGTGGCTGTGGTCTAGCGAGCTGCAGCACTGCTGGGGCTTAGGGTGCAGAGGCCCTCATCCTCCTCAGGTTGCTCTGACCCCTGCTGCCCCCCCACCCCTCTCCACAGGGCCTTCTGTGAGGCGGACAATGGTCCGAGGCTGGACCACTTCTTCTGCCTGCTCTTCCAGCAGCTGATCCAGCCCTCCAAGCTGAGTGACAGCCCCGGAGCTCCGCCCCCGGATGTATCTAGCACGCTCTTCCTGGACGGGCTACCCGCCGTGCGCTGGCTAACCCTACCCCCAGAAATCAAGGTGACAGTTCTACGGCACCAAACCCCCCAACCACCTGGGCCCCCTTTTGTCTGCTTAGAAAGGAGACTGGAGGGAAGGATATAAGTTTTGGGTAGATCATAACAAGTACAGTAGATTTTCAATACTTTGCCTTATTTGATTTTATTTGAGATATTATTTGCGTTAAGAACTATATGTGGAATGAAAGTTTTAATATTGTTTTCAGATACATTTTAGATTATTAAAAGATGTTCTCCTTCAGGCTATCTTTATTGAAAGTGAATATTTTTGTTTTCATTCCACAGAAAGTATTTCCTTGAACACACAACCTCACATTGGTATTGGTGCTGCCATCTGCTGTTTGAATATAGAAAATTCAGAACTATACAAAAAACGTTTTCTTTGACAGGACTGCATGACTGTGAAGATTTGTTACACTTTTCCAATTATAGTGCCAAACGCAGAGACGGGCAGAAGGTAAAGTGAAAAACAAGAGAGGAACATCATACAAAAGCATTCACTTTCATGGATACAAATGATAAACTGAATGTATATTACCTTGTTTTGTAGATCAAATGTATTATCTTGCTTGTGTATTCTGATACCAGTACAATACTGAACAGTTGGATCTTTCCGGAGGGATTTCCTACAAGCTTAACGGCAGCACCACAAAGTGTTTTAACGTTGTGTACAATCCTCTGTTAATTTGTCTTTCTCTCATAGGTGGAAATTGACACAGTTCTGTCAGATTTTGAGTCATCTGATTTTGGAGAAATGGTAAGTAAAAATATTTGGTTCTTTGCAATCACCACTATGCTTATGCAATAGAAGATTTTGCTCTTCACCCAAAAGAAAATCTACTAACATTTATCTTCCCAAAGGCAATAATTATTGATCGTCTTCATGGTTTCCACTTGTCTGTTGTCTTTTAAATGGCAAATTAAGAGAAGGGTAAATCTATTTACAGGCCTGATCGTTTATATTTCATGAACTGCAGCTCTTGCGTGTACAGTATATATATAGTAGCCGCGCTTGGTTAAATTAGGAAATGTTTCAGGACAGACTGAACACGTTTTGTAGGGTGACAAAGGAGGAGAGGAGGGATCGCGGATCTCTCAGATAGCTCCTGCGGAGAAGAGTCCGTAAATGATTCATGTCTGCCGTTCTCTGAGAAATAATTAAGACACGGAGATGTCACCCCATTCCCGTTTCCTGCTCTGGGCTACGCGCCCAGCTCCTGCAGCCCAATCAGGCTAATGGCCCTGTCCTCTAACCCCTCCCCCTGTTCCTGCCCCTCCCCTTCCCACAGGCGGAGGATTTCTTTGGCATGCGCCGGCTGTACGTCACGCTGGGCTCCTGTCTGTTCTACAAGGTGAGTCTCGCACCTGTCGTGCAAGAGACCCGCCCTGGAAAAGCGCACGCTTCCGCAGAGAAGCACAAAGGAGAGAGACGCGGGGTGGGTCCGTGAACAGAATGGGCCCGAGCGACGCGCCTGTTCGTTCCCTAATTGCCGATCAAGGGCGAACGAGTTGAACTGAAACATTTATGAAGCGGAGGTGGCTCGGCCTTGGTGTGCTCTCTGCGGTTGGAGTCAGGGCGGGGCCTTTCGGTTTGTAGTTGGAGGTTTAAAGTAAGGAGCAGCCACCCACATTGTTTCCAGCATTAGGGAGTACATTTTCGACATTATATTCAGTCAGTGGTATTACTTTAGCATCAGTGTTAAAATTATGCTGATGACGATCCTTTGCTGACAGTATGAAATCCAACATATAAATGTCAGTTATTTCAATAGAACCGTACTACATAAATGATTACACTGCATACAACTCAATGCGATTTTGTCCTTTTTCTGCACATACAAAATATTTTGAAAAATGATCAAAAGTCAAGTTAAAAAGTCCACCATATAAAACATTGGATACATACAATTGGCCATAATTGAACAATTTTGTAATGTATGCTCTTTTGTCTTTTGCCATATATCTGAAATGTTTTGCTTTATGCACTTTATGCACATACAATGACATACTGTGTAAAACTGAGTTTAAACAGATACATTTAGCTTGACTCATTTATGACACATAGGAAAAAACTCAGTGCCACTTGCATTGCCCATTTGAAACCTGTACTACAGGTTACTACAGCGTAAAAATACAGTGTTGCAAACTCTGCCATTTATGGCTCAGAGCAAATTCAACATCTCACTTGCCCTTGCGTCACAAAACTGCAAGTCAGCACAATAGCAGCTTTTTTAAGAGTGGAAAGGAAAAACAACAGAAGGCATCAGTCTCTAGGCTTAGTTGTGCTGAGTCATTTTTAATGGTAGTTTTGCCCAGTCTCCTCCATACTTAAAAAGAAGGCTATGTAAAAACACGTCATGTGAAAATACATCAGGATCGAGGATACATCAGAGACGATGGTGCGCATTGTGTCCGTATCTGTGCGTTCACTGTGTTTCAGGGCTACCTGATAGCGAACCACCTGCCAAAGGAGGACCTGCTGGACGTGTCTCTGTACTGCCAGCACTACTGCCTCCTGCCCCTGGCCTCAGAGCAACGCATCGGCCAGCTGGTCATCTGGAGGGAGGTGTTCCCCCAGCGCCGTGCCCAGCCCACCCCCAAAACAGCCGGCTGGGGCTACTACGAGCCCCAGGGGCGCTACTTCCTCCTCATCGTGGGATTGGTAGGACTCGCTCCCTCCCCAGACCAGCTGACACCTCGTTATTGATATACAGCCATAAAGCCTGTGGACTGCAGATGTTTGGAACTGCTTAGAGTAGCTGTCAAATAATTTCTCTTGTGCTGATTTTTCACCAACAGAGAAATGTTTTTTTAATGTATATTATAATTAGCCATTATAGTGTTTTATGAGGAAACATAATGGTGCAGCGACAGTTTAGGGTAAAAATATTCACACATCTGTCACAAAACAGCAAGGCTAATTCCCTTATAGGGGGACTATTGTATTCCATTGCCAGCAGATGTACCATGACTGCAATTTTTCCTTGCCTGATGGTTGAAGTTAAGTGGGTTTGGTAAGTGGATAGGAGACCTCCTCGGAAAACCATTTTGCTACTGGAAGTGGTGTTTGTGAGCAAGTAGAAAACCAATGCACCAGTGCAGTGACGGGGTCACTCTGTCTTTCAGGTGAGACAATAAATGGTGGCCTGACTCACTGTGGTCATTAGTGATCTCATGGCACTTCTGAAAATTGAATCATTCCCCTGTTTAATCGACTTCATAAATCCTTCCCACTCCACCTCAGCTGATGGCGAAGTGGTGAGCATTTTGATACAAAATGGCTGCCGCGCTTCACCAAGGTTGCTAATACTCATGGATGGAGGTTGAGGCAAGTTTCCCCCCTTTCACTGTAAAGGTCTTTGAGACCCTGAGATGACAGGCGTTATATACACATGCAATCAGTCACCAGGACATCAGAAACCAGCAACCATTAATCACAAGAAATCGCCCCTCCTGACTTCTGGCTGGGCTCGAAAAAAGGGTAGTCTCTGATCATCAGGAGATAGAATAACAAGACAGAAAGGTTGGGCACTGAAGAATTTCTTTAAAAGCTTATGAAGCAATGAGAAGCGAGAGGACTTGTCTCTGGAGAGCCAGAGAGAAACTATGCAGTTAAACCACTGTAGTTAACCTGAGCTGTTAGTATTAACCAAATAATACAGAAGACCAGAAGTGACCTACCCAAGGCATCGTAGAAATGTCAGGGCTAGTTGTGACAATAGTTTTTCCTGTGGTCCAACTTTGCCCTCTGTGTGGTTTATGGAGTTCTCTGTGCTCTTAGATTTTCCCAATATAGGCCTTCCCCCCCGGCCCCTCGCCACTTTATTCCCCCCTGCTGCTGTCTGTTATTGCTGTCTGAATAACACACATTCCTATCAGATTAATTCCCCAGCGGGCTGCCGAGGTTCAGCTCTCACTGATATATGCTGCCGATGGCAGAAGGCTGACCTCTTGCTGCGGCCAGGACTTGAGTGTGGGGTTCAGTGGCCTTGAAACGTAGCGAGAAATATAGCATAGGCCATATACAAACCTGCCATCTTTCTGAACACAGACCCCTGTTGTCAACAGAGATGTAGGGTTTTTCAAAAACAGATGGTTTGTTTTGTTTTACTCTGATCTTGGTTGGAGAGGTGCCTGTATAGGGGATAAAGATACACGCATCCCTCTCTACCCCTTCACATTACCCATCTACCCTTCAGAGTGCTACGTTTACATTAATCTGCATTAATATAATGGCTCTGACATACCCAGAATTAGAAGTAGT